>NW_010729152.1:2668412-2808281 GCF_000365185.1 Nelumbo nucifera
TAATTTAGGAGGTTTCTTAATTAAGAAGAAAAGAGGAGAAACCCTAAGTGAAAGAAAGATTTTTTCGAACCTAAGGGTTTTTGAAAAAAAAAATACATCCTGCGAATTGAGATTAGATCTCATACACACTCTAGAGAGAAGATAAGCAATTCAGCCATCTTCGTCCTTGGAGTTCTCCTCCAGTCGCCGCCATTCTTTCTTGCAAGATTCGATCTTTGTAGAAGAAAGAAGTCAAGAAATCAGTTTTTGACATCAGTCTTGCAGAAAAGACTGAAAAGATTCGGTGTTCAGAGTTTCCAGAGGATTCTTGCGAAGGATCAAGTGTGTAGGATGCACTCTTCTGGTTCCGTTCCACAAACAGCTGTGTCATCTTCAGTAGGAGCGGATCTTGGTGTCTTCTTTAGGCGTGAACACCAATTTTGGGAGATATTGCTTCTCTGGATCAAGTATAATCCTCCATTTTCCTTTTGGTTCAGATCTGGTTCGATTATGGTTCAAGTAAGATCCTTGAATATTGTATTCTAAATTTAGAAAATACGATTCCTAATTGGGAGAGGTAGAAAAATTTTTGAAATTCCCCCACCTATTCCACAATCTTTTTAACATCCATAAGATGAATCCTACCATTCTTTCAAAAATATCCCGGTCATCAATCATCACCTTGCCGTCACTATACTCCATACATGCCTCATAAGTCATTATCTACCGCATGATTGCGATGCTTCAGCAGAATATAACTGCACGTGCTTCATTCCCCCGCGAGTCGGGCCACTTCCAAGTTTACAAATTACAATTATTTTTCTTGAATATTCGAATTAAATCTTTACTATATGTTTATTCAGATGGTACACGATACTATTGGTCTACCAAGGCAGTAAAATGATTAATACACGTGACCGGGAAAAAAGCTGTCAGTTTCAGGACAGGCGTCGAGTAAAACGTGCCGTTGAAATATTAATTGTATTATTTAAAAGACACGAGTGAAGGAATATTTTCAGGAGAATCTGACGACGGAGGAAGAACCAATCAAATCAAAGGTCAGAATTGTTTCTGAATTTGACTAAATTCTGACAAGCGATACCTCCAGCTTGTGGTTGCATTTGCATATTGCATTCATTAACTTTTCCTCTATTTGGTCTTTGATATTCTCTTATTATTTTAATGGGCTGAGGGTTATGCGTTTGGATTTACTTAACCCGAATCAACCTCAACTCGGCGAGTCGCGCGTTTTCTTATTTTTTTAACTGTTGGCGGCTACACGACAACTAGCTACAGCGATGGAGTTTCAAATAGGAGAAGTACGGATACACGTGATGCAGAATTCTGAATTCCAGCCCTTTACTAGTAGTCCTCGTCATTCACGGTCAGGATGCATGCATTCCTGGGCTGATTGGTCATTTTCCCAGTCTCAAATTAAAGACTGTCCAAAGCTGGCTGTTTTTATTATGGGTAAAATACAAAAACCTCCACTTAAGTGCTTGACAATCATAAAAACCTCTGTA
The DNA here is from genome assembly GCF_000365185.1 of Nelumbo nucifera. Next base: position 2,669,915 of record NW_010729152.1, read on the forward strand.
GTTTTATTTTGACAAAATCCTCTCTTGAATTTTTAAAAATTTAACAAAAACCTCCTTTCCGTTAACGGAGACAAAAGAATGTTAAATCGGTGCATAATTTTTTTCCCAAAATACCTATTTTACCCTTTTTGTAAAATGGGTATTGAAATTAGATGCCCCATGTACTAAAATAAAATACTTGTTAGTATAGAAGACTTTCCAGCTGAAAGTCGCTCTTGCTTCTCCATTGGCATCTCTCTGCAACTCTGGCAAAGACTTAGAGAGTGAGCGCTCAAAAACATTTTCCCTACGATATCTCTCTTCATCCTCATTTTAATGCCATTGTGCCATTGGTGTGATTTCTTGGAGACTTTCCTGTCACCACTGTCAACAATAGAGGAGCTTTCGGAAGGACATTTGCAGAGATTAGCCGTAGAATGAACCCAAGTGAAGTTCTTTGATTTGTAACTGCTATATCAAAATGATGTGAATGCTTCAACTTTCATATGGTTAAAATCCCTTATTTGGTATGTTTGGTTATGTTAGGACAACTTTCAAATAACTATGTGCGTTTTTGCATTATGTCCTGGTCTGTATTTTCTTTTTCTTTTCTCTTCTTTTCTTGTTTTTGGTAGAAATCCATTACTTATTTCTGGTTGAAGAAGAATTGCTCACCCTATCCCGTCAAAATGATCGATAATGATGATTGGTGCCACAAAATTTTACCTATTGTAAAAAATCAAAGAGACAATAACTAGTGCAAGTGAATATTTAAATTAATATCAATCAAAGAAGAGCAAAAATAATGAAATTCAAAGAAATTCACTTGGCAATCTAGACACTATTACCTGGCGGCTGGTTTCTTTGTCGGCAACACGCGGCACCTGAGAAGATGAAAGGAAGGATTTCCGGGGACTTGCCTGATGGGAATACTCTGATGCTTAAGTTAGTATTGTGTATGGGGAGTAAAGAGAGAAACGAAAGCTAAGAGTGGAGGTCGCGTTCTATCACTATATTCGAGAGGTTAGAGGTCTCAAGAAGAAATTTCTCCTCTGCCCTGAGGGCTTTTATAGGAGCGCTCTTGTGAGATCGGGCATAACCGCCACTAAGTCCCTGCCACAGCCGTTACCTGCCAGGGTTGAGCAGGTGGTCGTTGGGACGTACTCCTTACTCGGGSRAGTGACACATCCCCAAAGTGACAGGCACGCCTCCGCCTACTGAGAGAYGTGGGCGCAGACTATCGAAAGGACAGGGAATGCGCCGTTAGTTAGGGACGTGGCCTAGTCTGACTAGTACGGCTTATTAAATAGAAGCTTCCTGAAGAATGCTCGTGCAGCCCATTCGTGAGCTACTTTGCAACGAGTTTCGAATACTTCAGAAGTACCTTTAGTAGAATTGGTCATCGGATGACTTGCCTTGTTCGGGAGCTTAGGCGAGCCGGTTTTCTTAGCTCGCAAGTTAAAGTTTTTCTCGAAATATCCCTTGAGGTAGCTCGGGGGACCCGGAGCCCGCATTGTGGCGAGCCCTTCCTTTACCCCGCTACCATGTAGCGAGCTGCTTTATGGGCCTACCACTTAACCGTACTGGGCCACAATGCTGAGTTGTCGCTTACGCTGAGTCAGCATCCTCGTGTCGTCGTTTCATAGGTCAGGTCAAATTATCCTTCATCACATTTCATGTCCTATAATCCTCTAGCATCAGCTTGGTAGAGGTGGGCATTGAAAGGGAGGTGGTTCCATTTCCGAAGATCAATGGGAGCAACATTAGTGTGTGAGTTCATGAGAATTGAAAGCAAGGTCTAGATATTCTAGGGCTAGGGCTTTAGCTTGAGAAAGGATGAAATTTGTAGCCGTGGAGGAATCAGGGTTCGAATAAGCTGTGTTGATTTCCAAGTAATTTTCGAATATACTGATCACCCACCTCCATTGGGTTGTCTATATTTGAAACAACAATTAAGGGCTTTTTTGATAGGAAGAACAGAGCACACATCCTCTGAAGTCAGTATAGAAAAATTAACAGAAAACAACGATTAAGGGCTTTTCTGATGGGAAGAATAGAGCTCTTATCCTCTATATTCGATAAAAAAAAAAAGATTATTTGTACTTGACCAGAGGAAGTTTTAGGGGAGAAAGAGTTTATGATGGCTAAATGCTACCTCTCTTTGTGAATTGGTGGAGTTTCATAATAGGAGATTGAAAAAAGAAGAGGACGACAGATGGGTTCTTTCGAGCTAAAATGCAAAGGGTAGAATGGGTATTTTGTAAAACTTAATGCATCGATTGAATGTTTTTCGTCTAAGCTAGGTATGTATAGAGTTTTTAAAAAATCTAAGGGAGATTTTTGTTAAAATAAAACCTGAGGGAAGGTTTTTTCGTCTAAGGGAGGTATGTATAGAGTTTTTAAAAAATTTAAGGGAGATTTTTGTTAAAATAAAATCTGAGGGAAGGTTTTTATGATTATCTACGGGGAAGGTTTTCGTATTTTACCCTTATTTTATTATTAGAGGTGAGGTGGGGAATTGAGGACTAATGATGATTGAATTGGAAGTTGAATTGAATCGCAGTGGTGAGCTTTTCCTGCACGTGGTGATCCAGGCGTTCTGTTCGTTTTTCGGTCATAATGTAGCACGTTTTAGCTAAAGGTTTTTTGCCACGTGGCAAACCAATTTATTTAATATTATGACTCCTTGAAAACGAAACGACAAAAAGGTAATTGGATTGGAGGCTGTTTGTAATTGTAAAGCCTTAAATAAAGGCTGAAGAGTAGCAACAGTGTGTGAGTGTGGCAGACTGGCACTGAAGTGGCAATCCAGTTGATCCGACAATTTAAGCTCATATTTGGTTACTGAAGTGGCAATCCGGTTGCTAGGTTCTTTTATGGAATGGGCACAGTGCCACAGTCTGGATTGACAATCTCGAATCTCTATGTTTCAGAAAAAGCCAGCCACTTTGAAACATGGAAGAGCAGAATAAAACATACTTTTGCCCTTAAAAAATTTCCAATGCTAGCTGCTATTCATCTGCGAAATGTGGTCCTATGCATTCATTGTAGATGAAGAAATTATTCACGTGGCCAAAACACAGACTCCCCGTTCCTCTTTTATCTATATATATATTATATAATTTCTTGGTATCATTAGGGGTGGTAATTTTCCCCATCCCCAACGGGTACTCGAGTTCTTCGACCCGATGAGGCCGAATATGGGGGACACTTTGGCAGAGTCGGGGTTGGGGATGGGGCAGTCTTTGAATCCCCAATCGCGTTCGGGGATGGGGATGGGGAATGCAATTCCCGCCCCGACCCGCCTTTGATTAATATTATAATTATAAATTATATAATATATATTATATTATATTATATAATATATATTATATAATTATAATAATTATTAATTTATTCATAAAACAGTAAAACATAAACACTCGAACAAAACCCTTCGACTAAAATTCTAAAAATCGATTGAGTCTTCGACAGAGTCACAGAGAGAAGAGACAAGAGAGGCAATTGAACCAGTAAACCCTAGCTTCGTCTTCGTCATCGATTCGTCGACCGCCGACCATCGTTGTTGACTGTCACCACTGCCCACTCTCCTGTCGGACATCGGACAGAGGAGAGGAAGAGATACTCGAGTCTCGAGTCTCAACAGAGGCCAGAGAACTGAGAGAAAAGATACTCAAAGAACAAAGATCTTCCTTCAACCTTCATCATCGTCACCGACTGTCGTTGTTGTCGCCATCGCCATCACCCTTTGGACTCTCTCTCATCATCGACCTAAACTCTTGCAACGGTCCTCTCTCTCTTTCACTCTCTCTCTTAGTTTTAGTCTTTCATACTCTCAATCTTTCTCTCAACTTTTATTGATTTCCATTATATTCTAGAATCTAGAAAATAAATCCTAATTATCTAATATAGTTCTTAGTTTAGACTTTAGAGTTCGAGTTCAAATACAGTTTCAGCCGAACCCAAATGAAATGCTGAGAGGAGGTGGAGATGGGAGGGGTGGGAGGAACATGGAGCTTTGTGAGATTGCTAGCAAGGTCTTCAAGAATGAGATGAGGATCAGATCAAAGGTTCAGAATGGAGGATATGTTGTCAGTTAGAAGTGGATCATGCAGAAGGTAAGTTTTGTAGGGTTGAAACAAGTGAGGAGGATCAAGACATATAGCTTGGCGATGAAAGGCATAAACTTGAATGGGAACTCAGGGATGATGGTGAGCTTCAATGGGAAGGGAAGGTTTAGCGAAACAGATGTGGAATTCGGGGATTCAGGTCTTCGACGGGGATGAATTCCCCATCGGGGTCGGGGATGGATGGGGGATTCCTTTCCCCGTCAGGGATTGAGGACAGGGATGGGATGGGGTGATTTGAGGGTCGGGGATGGGGAATGTAATCCCAGCTCCGAACTCACCCCGTTGCCATTCCTAGGTATCATGTCTTTTTCGACATCTGTATATAGAATTCAGTGGTCTTATTTATATTTCAAGGCTTAGTTAGATGGCCCCACATTCTCCTTGAGTCTCTCTCTTCTTCCCTTTCCACCACTCCCATTAAGTCATGTCACCACTCCCAACCCAACTGTCTAAAAATATTCTTACAAATTCTCTCCTAAGGTATCTCCTCTAAGCTACTATGAAAGTATCATATTACCCCACTCCCCAATCAAATCCTAAAATCTATGCCCCCGATCTATTTCCACTCTCTCATTTAAATATTCATATTAATTAATAAATAGTTAAATACAGTTAATATTTAACCCAACCCATATTCAATGAGTATTAAATAGTGTTATTATGAAAAGTTAATAAATACAATTAGTAAATTACCAAAAATTAAATATCCGTTAGTAAATTATCAAAAATTAATAAGTATTGTTATTAATTAACTCATCATGACTTTTTTAAAGTATTTTGGGTAAAAATTGTTATCTTCATGTTAATTAACAACATTTTATAGAAATTGAAAACTCTTTAATTAATTTCTATAAAATTGAGAATTGTATTTAACAATTATCAAAAAGTATAAAATTTAAGTAATTGCTATTTTTATAGTTAATAATAGAATGCAGATGGGGCAATAAAATATTATAATGTTGGAAAATGAAATTATTAATTAATTTATATTAGAAAATAAAAGATAAATTAGTGTAATTTTGTTAGTGAACTACTTAATAAAAATCAATATTTAATAACAATTTAAAATAATTTTTAATAAATCTCCATAATTACACAAATGCAATAAAATTTTCATAAAACTACATTTTTCGTAAAATAAAATTTTGGAAATTAAAAGATATAAAATTTTTTAATGTTTATTTAAAATGCATTAAATAATTATTGAAAATCGTTGAAATATTTTGTAAATTTTAGGAAAATTTATTACATTTGATAGATTTTGGAAAACTATTGAAAAATTATGTAATTTTCATTATAAATTATTTAAAACTTTTAAAGATAAATGAATATGGGAAAAGGGGAACTACAATTTGAACCAATAATTACACAAATTATTAAGATAAAATAGTATAATATTGGAAAAAGGAAATTATTGATTAGTTTATATTAGAAAATATAAGATAAATTAGTGTAATTCTCTAAGTAATCCATTTAAAAAGAAAATAAATTATTTAGTAACAATTTAAAAATAAATTTGAATAAATTTTCAAAATTACATAAATGTTATACATTTTTCAAAATTTTCATAAAATTAAATTTTTTAAATTTTGATCATTTTTGTCATCAAATTGAATATTGGGTTGACGAGGAACGGGTGCCTTGCCTTGAACCCACCCGACATTGGGGACGTGGCAGAAAAAATTTGAGGATTCCCCATCCTTGATGAGGAGTGGGTGTCTTGCCCTGAACTCGTTCGACACTAAGGATGAGGTGGGGAAATTCGAGGATTCCCCGTCACTAATGGGTAGTGGGTGCCTTGCCTTGAACTCACCTCACATTAGGGACAGGGCGGGGATGGGGTAGAGTGTCTTGACTACGGGGCAAGGACAAGGATGGGGTGCCTCGCCCTGAACTTGCCCAGTTACCATTCCTATATAATTGTTAATTATTAGTGAAATTAAGTAGCTTTTGTAATTACTTTTATTTATTTAAAGTCAAACAAAATTTCATTTAAAAATAATGAAAATAGTAACAGTTATTAAAATTACTACAAATGATTAATAAAGTTAAATTTATTAAAAATATATGTTCATATTAAATTAACAATAATTATTTTTTATAAATCAACATTAAATGAAAATACAATTATTAAAATTTTAAGTATTAACAATAACTTTGAATAGTTTTAGTTAATTAATAACAAATTTTAATTATTAAATTATCAATTAATTAATAGTAAATAAAATTATTCAATCTTTTAGATTTTCTCGTGCATTGCACGGGTCCCCACTAATATCTATAAACTTTGTATTTACGCTATATACATATTTGTATTTACACTCTTCCCAAACTGAGCCTAAGAATAAATACCATTTGGTTGCAAACAGGGAGTTTTAGAAGCTAATTGAGATATTCTCAACTCAAAGAAATAATATTTATTAAGGAAAATATTAAATAATTTAAGTGTAATTACAATTCAAGTTCTCAATTGTTGCATGCTTCCTCTAAATGCTGAGGTCCTTAGGTTGTGCATAAAAAAGACTGTTTAAATCTTGTTTTTTAAATTCTTTGCATCATAATACTTTGATAAACCTCAAATATTTTGTTTTATTTTTATTTTTTAGTTTTGAAGTTGAATGTACTTGTAATTCCTCAACAAAGAAATTACAGCCAAAGGGGAGCGATATTCCAATTTAACAAAATGGAATCCTAATAAGTAATAATTTTTACTTTTTTTACTTTTTTAGTATGTTTCAAATGAGGTATCAACCAAGAATTGGACCACATGCTTCTATAAATCCTAATGAAAAGTTTCCCTGATGCAGAAAATTCTTTTTTTACATCAAACTTCTGAACCACCAACAAAAAAATAAATACCTATTGCTCTTAAAAAATTCAACAATTTCTACTCTGCATGGAAGAAATTAATCATGTGACCAATTTACATATTTATAACATTTACCACTACATGTTATAAAAGTTAAATTTAAATGCCAATATATCATATAAAAATTTAAATATATTAATTCCTCACATTCCTACATCCAGTTCATCATCAGAAATATCTTCTAATCTGATTTATCATCCGATCTGTGCTTGTATGTTTTCATTCATGGAAGATACTAACAAATAGACGGCTTCAAGTATTGTGAAATGGGTGTAAAGTTCATCCTATAAAAAAGAAATACAAATTTGGAATCTGTATCCATGGCTCGAGAACAGTAGTGCATGAAAATGGGTCGGATATGGGGCAAATCTAGCCTGAATTATACCTCATGAAGATCCGAATACATAGTAACATTGGGAATCTGTATCCATGGCTCAAACGGGTTTTGGTGATATTCTGATGTTAACACCTGGGGTGATAAATGCTTACGTGTACGTTACGATCATTTTAAACTCGTAACAAGAAAACAGCTCAGCAAAAGCAGGAAAAATATCTTCCCAGATATCCCGAACAAATCATGGTCCATCTAAAACTGTAAATCCCATCGGATCATGTCCCTGCCCTTTAAGCTGATAAACCCATATCCATCTCCAAGTGATTCTCAAGTTTCTGACAATTATAAAAACCTCCCCTCGAGTTTCACTTTAACAAAACTTCCCCTAAATTTTTGAAAAACTCAATATAAACATCTCATCCGTTACTATCTCAGACGGAAAACGTTTGTTTGATGCATTAATTTTCTTAAATGCCCATTTTACCGTTTTTGTATACGATGTCACATAAAATGAAATAAACTTTAAATTGAGTAACCCATTTGCTGCCTTTTTTTCTCCCTGAAACTTCACCGATTTCAAACTCATGCCACCCCTTTTCCTCCTTGAAACTCCATCGAGTTCAAACTCATGCCTCCCTTTTTTCTCCCTACAGCTGCATTGGCGACAGATGGTTCATGATACAACGTCGATGGGGATCGAGAAGACACAGACACAGATACTCCATCTTTGAAGCACAAAAAATATATTGAAAACACAATAGTGCGACGCCTGCCTACTCCTCCTTTTCAGCCTTTCTGTTTTCTGAACTTAGAATAAATTATGGTTTAGAACAAAGATAAACTTGAACATAGGCTATATTTTATATTATGTGCCTTACCTGAAACCCATGTAGTAAACATATTGTAAAAATATACAAAGTGCTATAAAATCATCCACCCGGAATCTTCCATTCTTCTTCTGATATAAGCTCTTAGAGACTATAAAAAGCAAGAGAGTCTAGGGAAAACCCAACCTTTATCAAAGCCTCATAAACGTCATTAGGAACAAGAAATCCACGACCTCTTTCTAGGTTTGAAAAAGCTTGCTGAACCTTAAGAAGAAACTTGTTAAAAGGAACAAATTCTTCAATGCTCACTGTTCCATTTCGATAAAAATCATACATTCTGATCATCTGTGGACAATGTAGAGAGGGAATTCTAGGTTTCCAAATGCTAGAGCTCTCTTGAGTTGAGGGGCAATAATGCTCCCTGTCTTGTTTGAACCAACCAGTTTGAACCACAACTCCTTCAGAATCGTCATGTTCTCCATTTTGCGTGGAAAGAGGAGTGTATTGTGCACCCTTCTCCTTGGTTGTTTGACAGTTTAATTATACATAACAACCACTCCAATTTCATTTGCATTCGCTTGAATTCAAAACATTATTTATCTAGTAAAATTAAGTGCTTGGATGCATCTCTTATTCAAAGATGGAAAGTTAATATAACACCCATACAGTACTTTTGGAGGCTGCTAAAACCAACAACAAAGGAATATTTATCTGTTTTTTTCTTGCTCAAAGAGAGGGAGAGAGAGAGATTATAAGGCATGCCAAGCCCCATCAAGGGGATATCCATCAAGAAGCTTTGTCAAGCTAGGGGAATTTGAATTTAAATCATATGTGTAAGGCCAAAATGAACTCTCAAAACATTCACTAACAATTGGATCTTGTTTGTTCAATGCTTCAATAGTGTTTTGAAAGCTTAGTTCACTTTGGGTTGGACGGGCTTAGCACTGTTGCTGTCACCAGTAGTTGAAGATTAGAATTTGAATTCGTGGAGAGATTGAGAACTTCCTCTATTTCATTGCATCTTTTCAAGCTTGTTAGTGATGAAGAGACACCGAGTTTGCCATTTTACTTTCTTATCCCAAGCTTCTTGTTCAAATGCGTGTTCTAAAGGTTCTTCACTTGGTTGTTAGTTTGACCTAGCACTCAGCCAGCGATTAGAGATCATTTATAAAAGAAGTACCGAATGCCATGATTTTACCTATTTTACACCAAAAGAAGCATCGAAGCCCATGAGTTTGAAATGGATGGTGTTTGAGGGAGAAAAAAGAGCGGCAAATGGGTTACTCAATTTAAAGTTTACTTCATTTTATGTGACATCATATACAAAAAGGGTAAAATGGGCATTTATGAAAATTAATGTATCAAACAAACTTTTTCCGTCTGGGATATTGACGAAGGGGAGGTTTATGTTGAGTTTTTCAAAAGTTCAGGGGATGTTTTTGTTAAAGTGATACTCGAGGGGAGGTTTTTATGATTGTTAGAAACATTAGGGGAGGTTTTTGTATTTTACCCATATCTTTTTAAATTCAAGATTTTTTTGGGGGGATAATAGCATATAAGGGCAACTTTTGGGGTTTAATATCTGATGAGGGCAGATTTGGCCCTCCAGTCACATTGTGACACATGGCATCTTAGAACATCTGGATGACACATGGTCACCACCTAAGCGATGATTTGGAGTCCCAGATCACGGTTTGTCTTCACTTCGACCTAGTGACTTCGACAACAACTTAGGCCACAGCTCGTCTAGGGCTGACCTTTAGCACCTCATCACTGGCCAATGTGACCTCGACGCAAGGAGCGACCTCCCTCAAGGGCTTGCCGACCTGACTGAGGTCCAGGAGGTGACTTGCGAGTTGTGCTTGCCGAAAAATTCGGTATGCATATCCCAACACTCCCAAGTCTCTTGAAAGTTGGCCCACGTACCAAGTGTCCTGGAGGATGGTCAACGTGCGTGGCGATTACCTCTGCGGATCTCGAACCGGTTAGGCAACCTCCCAGAAATCTTACATGCGGTGCGTGAAGCCCATGCCAAACAAAGCCTATATAAAGGCACCAACCCCAATGACATGAGGAGGTACGCGCTATTACTTGCTCACTAGTACACTTATCATTCAACTTTTCAGCTCGCAATACTAACTTAAGCATCGGAGCGACCTCATCGGGTTAGCCACCTCGGGTTCTCTGAGCTTCATTGTTTTGCATACCGAACCAGCTCGCCACGCAGCCAAGTTCCAGATCATCCTCCAACTAGGAGCATCCAAATTGTGCTTCATCAATTGATGCCGTCTGCGGGAAACGCTACAAGAAGCTAAGTTCTCACCTTCTAAAAGCACCAACATCAAGAACAAAGAATCAATTACTGGGGGGCAAGAACATGAGAACCCTCCTCCATGACAATCAAGAAACTCGGTGCATTCGAGCAATCAACAGCAGAATAACCCCAATAACCAGTAGTCTGGCGACAAGCAACTCGGAGTAAGGCCACCCCTACAGGTCGAGCCATCCATGGTTCCCGCAGGAGTTGATGGCCAACCGATTAAGCAGCTCTGCCAACTTCATTTCAGTCCGGATGAGCCTCGCTAGCCTTCTTCGCGAGGTCTCCCCTACAGGTTGAACCCTTCGTGGCTCTCGCGGGAATTAGCGGCCTATAGACTGTGCGGATGCCCTTGCTGGTTGAGCCTTTCAAGTCTCCTGTGCGAGTTGGCAACCTACAGCTAGTCGAGCTGCTCCCACAGGTCGAGCTCCTTGTGGCTTCTCGTAGGAGTTGACGACCAACGTCTCTGAGGGCTGATGCAGTGCAACCGTGGCATCAACTTATCATCTAATGTCGAAAGTAATGACAAAACCTACAAACATAATAGAAACGAATAACTAGCCCAAGCGAGCCTCAGCGATCTGACCCGGACTACCTCCTGCTTGAATTGTGAAGCCTCACTACAGATCGAGCTTTTATGCCCCCCCTGAGAGTTGGAAGCGAGCTGAAAGTGGAACTGCCCTCATAGGTTGAGTCCCTTATGGTTCCCGTGAGAGTAGGTGACCCGCAGACAGCAGAGATGCCTCCTCAGGGTGAGCCTCCCATGACTCCAATAGAAGGAGACAATCAGTGGTTCCAGGAGCAGGATGTCATGATCTTGCAAGCACCTTCCCAAGGAAGCCAATCTTAAGTGACGATGTAGAAGTAGCCACATCTAAGAGTACAACAAAATGACCACCCGCTTAAGCGAATTGGTCAGGCCACACATCGACTAAATAATATTAAGGAGAGTGGACCGCGAATCGCTCCTAGAGCTTAAGGGCTAAAGTGCCGAGCTGATAAAAGACCTTGGCACCACATGAGACCTAGTTGTTTCTTTGGCATGGGAAAAATCAAGGATAAGGAGAGTGGACCGCATGTCTCTTCTAGAGCCTAAGGGCTAAGGTGCCGAGTTGACAAAAGACCTTGGCACCACATGAGACCCAATTGCCTCTTCGACATGGGCAAAATCAAGGATAAGGAGAGTGGACCGTGAGTCTGTGCCAGAGCCTAAGGGCTAAGGTGTCGAGTTGATAAAAGACCTCGGGACCACATGAGACCCAGTTGCCTCTTCAGCATGGGCAAAATCAAGGATAAGGAGAGTGGACTGTGAGTCACTCCCAGAGCCTAAGGACTAGGGTGCCAAGTTGATAAAAGACCTCGACACCACATAAGACCCAGTCGCCTCTTTTGCATGGGCGAAATAAAAAGTAGTTCGCATTCAACATGAGAAAGAAAACAAAGGAAATACTACTTCGCTCTCAGCACCATGACGGATGCAAACTTGGTCGATCTCTTCACTTCGGTTTCAGGCTCTGCGTCGAACTCACTGGCTACTCTTTTGAAAACTAGTTCGAGTGACACTGTGTTGAAGTCTACCTAGGTGGAGCGACCTAATAAAGCAATCACACAATTAGAACCCCTTCTTGAGGATGGCATGATGAGCTTTGCTCTTGAGGTACTTAACCGGATTGCAGAACTCCTTGATGGTCACATCCCTAATAAGGTAGATGTCTTTGGGGTACCTGCTCCACCTCTCCTTGAGCAGATGAATTCGCTCTCGTGCCCCGAAAATCAAGACGATAGGTCATGCATAAGGCTGCAAACGCTCGAACTCTTCCAACCTAAGAAGCAAATTGGACTGACGCTTACGACTACAAGCTCATCAAACTGTCATTTCGGGCCAAAAGGAACGATCTAATCCCTTCGCCGAGCTGCCCTCAGCTTGGGAGTGGGGGGCAATTGATGAGGGCAGATTTGGCCCTCCAGTCACATCATGACACATGACATTTTGGAACAGCTAGACGACACATGGGCACCACCTAAGCGATGATTTGGAGTCCTAGACCGCGGTTCATCTTCACTTCGACCTAGTGACTTCGAGCACAACTTAGGTCGGCTAGGAGCACCTCGTCTAGGGCTAACCTTTAGCACCTCGTCACTGGCCGATGTGACCTCGTCGCAAGGAGCGACCTCCCTCGAGGGCTTACCAATCTAACCGACGTCTAGGAGGCGACCTGCGAGTTGTGCTCGCCGACAAATTCGGTATGCATATCCCAACACTCCCAAGTCTCTCGAAAGTTGGCCCACGTATCGAGTATTCCGAAGGATGGTCAACGTGCATGGCGGTTACCTCCGCGGATCTCGAACCGGTTAGGTGACCTCCTAGAAATCTCGGATGCGGTGTGTGAAGCCCACGCCAAACAAAGCCTATATAAAGGCACCAGCCCCAATGACACGAGGAGGTACGCGTGATTATTTGCTCACTAGTACACTTATCATTCAACTTTTCAGCTCGCAATACTAACTTAAGTATCGGAGCGACCTCGTCAGGTTAGCCACCCCGGATTCTTTGAGCTTCACTGTTTTGTAGACCAAACCAGCTCGCCCCGTAGCCAAGTTCCAGATCATCCTCCAGCTAGGAGCATCCAAATCGTGCTTCATCAATATCAATAAAGGTAATATTTTTAAAAAAATTTCAAAAATAGGTTAACTTTTTAAAAATAATATCAATAAAGGGCAAAAACACTGTTCATCATCTTCTTCTTGCCATTTGTTCACCAGCATCGCCATCAGCCGCTGCTTGCCATCACCCGCCACCGCCGTCCGCTGCTACTTGCCACTACCCGCAATCGTCGACCGCTTTTGACAACATTGCTAGAGGTGATCGGAGGCAGAGGTAGCGGCGGTAGCGCTGGTGATCATTGCTCTACCCAATGCCACCACCTCCACCTTCGCCTTCGACAACGTTGCTGGAGGTGGGTGGAGACAGAGGTGGCGGTGGCGGCGCTAGGTAGAAGAATGACCACCAGCGCGCCGTCGCCTCCTTTGCCTCCGGCCACCTCCGACAACATTGCTGGAGGCGGCGGCGGTGGGCAACAAAGAACGGTGGCACGCCGGGGTGTTGATGAACAAATGGCAAGAAGAAGATGATATTGTTTTTGCCCTTTATTCATATTATTTTTAAAAATTAACGTATTTTTAATTTTTTTTTAAATATTACTTTAATTGATATTAAACCCCAAAAGTTGCTCTTATATGCTATTACCCCCTTTTTTTTTAAGTCCGAAAGGCAAATTGATTCATCAATCAACGAGTTCATCTCATTGAAACTCTTTCTCTTTCTCTACGTATTTTGCTCTGCTTCACTTCCAAGTTACTGTCCTCTATGGAAAAACAAAAAATAATGTCAACCGTCCGATCTTCATAAAAAACAAGCCTGCGTCATCGAGTAGCCACACCCTAGCTTAACTCTCGTACGTAAAGAAACACAATAGCTTTTCCATCTCTATATGCGAGATGAAATAAAATGGTAATAAATTCCCGAAAAAGAGTAAAAAGATAATAACGAACCCCACGTGGCTGGTTGGGTACTCCGGTTTCATTCCGAGTTCCGATTTAATCGGCGATGCTTCGAAGAAACCGATGGTTTTTTTATCACTCTCAAGTGTGACCTAAAGATATTACTATTTAACATCCCCAGTATTAAAATTCAGTTCAGATGTCCTAAAAATTCATCCCGAATCCAAATTCTACAAAAGTCCTCGCCGACATATCGAGTAGTCGCTTCTCCCTCCCGACTCCCGACTCTCGACTCCCACCTTCCACATCCATCTCCATCCCTTTAGCCCAGCGCCCGCCCCCTCTCTCCTCCCCGCTTGAGTAGCCAAAGCCAAGCCAGTCAAGCATGTTTTCCTTCCCCATTCAATCCCTTCTCCCCGGAATACCACCAAAAATTTTGAAATGCGGTTTTCCGATATGGCGCAAATGTTATCTCTCACCACCTCCTTTCACTTCCGTTACTCCTTAACCGCTGACTAGTTATAGAGATAGAGAGAGGTGGGAAAAGGAGAAAGTTTAGGAAGCTCGAAGCAATATTGTTTTTCGGTTTGTGGAATGACGGATTACCGGTTACCGACGATGAATCTATGGACGGACGACAACGCGTCGATGATGGAAGCATTTATGGCTTCTGATCTCTCTCAGTTTTCGTGGGCGCCTTCGGCGTCTGCTTCCACGACTACTACTGCAACTGACCCTTCGAGAGCCACGCACCAATCTCAACCGTCGATGTTCTTCAATCAAGAGACGCTGCAGCAGCGGCTTCAAACCCTAATCGAAGGTGCTCGTGAGAGCTGGACGTACGCGATATTCTGGCAATCATCTGTTGACATTTCTGGTGCTTCTCTGCTCGGATGGGGCGATGGGTACTACAAGGGTGAAGAGGATAAGATGAAGAGGAAGGTGACGGTTTCTCCGGCGGAGCAGGAGCACCGGAAAAAGGTACTCAGGGAGCTCAATTCTTTGATTTCCGGTGCCCCGCCTTCTGCCGACGATACGGTGGATGAAGAGGTTACCGATACCGAATGGTTCTTTCTTGTGTCGATGACGCAGTCGTTTATCAACGGTGCCGGGCTTCCCGGTCAAGCCTTCTTTGCTTCGTCTCCCCTGTGGCTTGCCGGAAGTGAGAGGCTTGCAAGCTCGTCCTGCGAGCGGGCGAGACAAGGACAGATTTTCGGTTTGCAGACTATGGTGTGTATACCATCGGCCAACGGTGTCCTTGAATTGGGCTCGACGGAGTTGATATTCCAGAGCTCGGATCTGATGAATAAGGTTAAGGTTTTATTTAATTTCAATAATCCTGAGAGTGGTCCTTGGTCGACGACGCAGACGGATCAGGGCGAGAACGATCCGTCGTCGCTCTGGATCTCGGATCCGTCGATGCTCGACATTAAGGAGTCTGTGAATGCAGCTCCAGCTGCTTCAGCTGTTGCTCCTCCTAATCAGGAGATTTCGAAGCCAATTCAGATCGAGAATCAAAGCACAAGTAATCTAACCGAAAACCCTAGCACGATTTCACTCCAAACCAAGCACCAAAGCCACCATCAACAGCAGCAGACACAGGGTTTCTTCACTAGAGAGATAAATTTCTCTGACTTCGGGTTAGAAGGAAGCACTACAAAGAAAGGAGTTACTCAATCCTGTAAGCCCGAATCCGGTGAACTTATGAATTTTGGGGGGAGCAGGGGAAACATGAGCAGTGCAAATGGGGCTCTGTTCTCGAATCATTCACAACAATTTGTGGCAGATGACAAGAAGAAGAAGTGTTCTGCCTCATCAAGGGGAGAGGAAGGAATGCTATCCTTCACGTCTGGTGCAGTCGTTCCTTCCGCCTGCGTGATGAAATCCAGCGGTGAAAATTTAGACTCCGATCAATCCGATCTTGAAGCTTCGGTTCGAGAGGTTGAGAGCAGTAGAGTAGGAGAGCCAGAAAAGAAGCCTCGGAAGAGGGGGAGGAAACCCGCAAATGGCCGAGAAGAGCCTCTGAACCATGTGGAAGCAGAGCGACAGAGGCGGGAGAAGCTGAATCAAAGGTTCTACTCTCTTCGAGCTGTGGTACCAAATGTTTCCAAGATGGACAAAGCTTCCCTCCTTGGCGATGCAATTTCCTACATCAATGAGCTTAGAGCGAAGCTGCAAGCAGCTGAATCTGATAAGGAGGCACTGCAGACCCAAGTAGATTGTCTGAAAAAGGACCTTACATCCCGGATATATCCGGGACCTTCTCCCCAACCTGATAAAGATAGAGATGGGAAAATTTCGAGCCAGCAAGGAAACAAGGCATTGGAGATGGAAATTGATGTGAAGATTCTTGGGTGGGAGGCAATGGTTCGCATCCAATGCAACAAGAAGAACCATCCAGCAGCAAGGCTGATGTCTGCTCTTAAGGACCTCGACCTGGATGTACACTATGCGAGTGTGTCGGTGGTGAAGGATTTGATGATCCAACAGGCCACCGTTAAGATGTCAAGTCGAGTTTACACTCAGGAGCAGCTCAGGATTGCTCTTTCTTCCAAAGTTGCCGATAAATGATTCAACTACTCTGACCTCAGGTTTGTATTTCCATGAAATTGGCAGAGGTGTAGGTTGGAGGAGCATTTTGAAATAATCCCACCGGGCATAGCTCTATGTAAAATATGAAGTAGCTTAATTGCTTAGTAGCTTTTATTTTATGATCGAACTTTGACAATTTCTGCACTGAATTTGAAGAAGGATGGAGGAGGAGAATCCATCCAATGGCTGGCGCTGAAGCCTGACCTGCGAAGAAGAGGAGAAAGGATTAGATCGAGATAAAGAGGATGGACTGAGTAATACCTCCATCCGAGTAAAAATGGTGACACAAATGGCCTTCTCCGTTTTCAACTTCAAACTATTTGGCTCTCTTTGTATCTCTCTAGCTATGTATTTCTGGTTGAATTTTCAACCAATCCAGAAATTTAGGTAAGAAGTACATACATTGTCCTATTAACTGATTATTTCTTTGCATAAAATCCCAAGGCCTACATACAAACCAGCCCCCATTGCTGAGTCATGTCGTCTTGTTTCCACTTTTCAGAGAGCTCAGAGAAGAACCTCCAACATAGATGATGGTTCCTCTGTGATGTTGGAAGAGGAGCCAAAAAACAAAGGATTGAAGGTTTAGTCTGGTTGGTTTGGTTTTATCTTTTTGTTTTTGGTATGTGAAATGCAGGCAGAACTTGGCATATGTATTCTAACACAGGATTGGTTTCTGAGATTGAGAACATTATGGAAATTGGGATGTGAGGAAGTCCTTGAAGGATTTCATTAAGGTTCCTTTGGGTAAGGTAAATAGACTTATTTCATAATAAATACTTACCTGGGTAAGTGCTTTTAATCTTCGTTTTTCCTCTGCTCTTTTTCTTATTTCTGTTGGGCCTTGGTCGAATTTGTGTGTGGTGTGCCTTTGGGGTTTGCCATGGGTACCCATTTATTTTGTAACGATGTTATCGTTCCTGGCAAACCTTTTTCCGGCAATCTTCGAATTCTCTTTGGCAACGATCAAGCTCCAAATGTTTCGGCTTCTATAACAACATGGATGGGTAGTTTTTTTGCACATTTTACGTCCTTACCGTTACAAGTTATAACTGTTGTGCACTTTTGACTTTCTATGGGGTCCATTCGTTGAATGTTTTGAAGGTGGAGCGTTAGGGAGAGTTTTGTAATAGGAGGTGATCTTGGGCCTCTCTCGCTTTTATGTTTTCAATTATGCCATGGATTGGGTGCCATGATACTTGCATTCTCTATACCCTTTGAGGGTTTTGTGTAGTTGATCCGGACTCATTTAGTAGGGAGACACACTTGCTGGCTTCATCTCTGTTGGAGGCATTTAGTTGACCTTTTTGGCGTTTCTTAAATTTGCATCGGTTGCAGTTCTCTCTGGCGACATTCAAGCTCAAAATGTTTTAGCTTTTATAACGACATGGATGGTGGTTTTGTTGCACATTTTACATCCCTACAAGTTACAGTTACAAGTTACTTCTTTTGTGCACTTTTGGCTTTCTATGGGGCCCATTCTTTGAATGTTTGAAAGGTGGAGCATTAGGGAGAGTTTTGTAACAGGAGGCGATCTTGGGCTTTTCCTGCTTTTACATTTTCAATTATGCCACCATGGTTCTTGTTTTCTCTATACCCATTGAGGGTTTTGCGTAGTTGATTTGGACTAATTTGGTAGGGAGACACACTTGTTGTAATTTTTCTACTTTGTAACCTTTGTAACCTGAGTACTTATGGGAATGGATATCAGTTATCCAAGTAAGTGGTATTTAGGAAAAATAAAATTTTCGATGAACTAAACATAAATCTTAAAAAAAGGACATAGGGAACTAAATCTCATTAACCAATATTTTCCCCCCTCAAAATCTCAAAAATGAACGGGCCCTAAGGACAATTTCCCCAACTTCAATAACTAAATGCAGCCATCGTGTTTGGCAATGGATTGGTCATCTTAGTATAGGTCAATAGAAGGGTGTGGCAAGCAATTCCCACCAGTTTAAAGGCAATTCATGCACAAACATGGCTGTGTGGTATTTGGTTCGTTATTGTTGTGCTCTATTAAATTGGTAATGGTTCTTACTATCTATCTACCAGAAAGAAAAGGACGTTCCCCCGAGACTGCTTCTCTATTACATCCATTCAATCCTTTTGTGAGAGCCGGATCGTCGGGACTCGGCATAAAACGAGCTCCAGAGGTGACGAGGTAGGTGAGGAGGATTTGGTCGGTTTATGAAAATACGGGCCCATCAATTGATGGATCATCCGGAGATAGAAATATAATTTATTGGACTGGCCAACAATCCCTGCGAGTTAAAGGCAATTCATGCGCCTGCCTTTGGCATTTGGTTTACTATTCTTGATGTTCCACTGGCCCTGCTTCTGTCTTCTATCGGAAATAAAAAGAAAAAGAAACTTATCATCCCCTCTTGCAAGTTGCATCCCTCCATTTCTAAATATGACAACTTTAGAAGCGGATCTGAATTTCTAAGTATGATGATTTAAGCCATATTTAAAACCAATAGGTATTTTTTAGAATATGGTGCTATATTGGTATATCGTTTATTTTCATAAAATATATTTTTTTTCTTTTTTGTTTGGGATTGTTGCCAATTGCCGCCACATAGACGTTTTAAATGCCACATCAGCATACTGATGCTATCAACAGTAAAAAAACGAGCAAATACCAAGCCATGAAAACATTTCTTTTTTTTTATTTGCAACTGTTGGTGGTTTCTGCCACATAGGCATTTTTCAATGCCACATCAGGATACTATTAAAAAAAGGGAGGACACAACAAAAAGGATGTTACTATCAACAGTCCTAAATTCTTGCCCCTTTCTATTCAAGAAAATTGGGGTCACTAGAATGTCCACTAAGATGTGACCCCAATTTTCTTGAATAGAAGCAAGGATTTGGGACTGTTCATTTTTGTCAATGTTTGGATGGTTGATAAAGAAAAATTAGATGACACTCAAATGACATTTTTGTCTTTTCAAATACCACTTAACGGCTGGTTAACGGTTAGTTAATGACAGGTGTTGGATTGACATGTTTTGATAGTTTGGGTACTGAATTGTCATTCTTTAAAGTTTGGGGACCAAAATGGCACTGGCCCAAAGCACATGGTACTAATCGAGAATTTCATACTGATATGAAAAATGGATATGAGACATGGTGCTGTTGTGACACCATTTTTCAAAAAAACAACATCAGTTTCAAGCACTAGCCAAAAATGACATTTTCTCATACTAACCTTTCTCAATTTCCAAGGTGTGGTCTAATAAAACATTTTTAGAAAAACATATAACCAAACAGCTAGCATGGTCTGCAAAAATGCTATTGATTAGGAATGGAAATGGGGCGGGGATCATATTCCCCGACCCCGATTCTAAAATTAATCCCATCCCTGTCTCCGATCCCTGTCGGGGATAAAATTTGTCCTCCATCCCCGATCCCCGATCCCCGATGGGACCCAAATCCCTGATTTTTTTTGATAATAGTATTTTTTCGAAAAATAAATTTACTTACAATATATAAAAATTTTAAATTATAAATAATCAGGGTCAGGGCAGGGTGGGGAGCTCAACCACCATCCCCGACCCCGACATCGATCGGGGATTCCTATTAATCCCCGTTCATGTCCCTGCCCTGCCAAAACAATCCCCATCCCCGACCCCATCGGGTTGGGTCCTTGTCAGGGATGGGGAAAATTTCCATTCCTATATATGGCTGGCATTGTTTCTCAAGAAAAAACAACATTGGTTCCAAACACTGGCTTAACAGATTGATGCTTTAGTTAACATTCACAACAAAATAAACCCCCACAAGGGGGCGGGGGGGGTTGCTTCTAGACATCACCTTAGTGAATAGATCTATTTCACTATTTAACTTGGATTTGCATGATTCAAGTTTAGTGAGAAACAAAATTTAGTATTTGATAGTGTAGGAGTCATCTATAAAGGGCTCTATTTGTTTGGCACACCATTGTTCATTTGGTAAACATTCAATCCTTTCCTTATGCCTCTTTATTATAAAATCTATTTATATCTTTTTCTGGTAAGCCAAAAGGTGCTATGATAGCATGTCCCCACAAAATCACAAAAGCACATATACCTAAGATCCCAAGGAAGAAAATCAGCAACAACAATACCACCAGAAAAGACATTATGTGCTAACCAATCAGCCGCTTAGTTTGCTTCATGATATGATTGGATGAAAGAAACATTGGGGAGCGGGAAAATTCTATTTATACCATTATATTAAAACTGATCCTGCTATGTGAAAGACATTTCCTTTTTCCCTCACCCATTATCTATTTTGTCATTTTTAAAAAATAACTTAAGTAGCCAATAATCTTTAAGATTTTTATCTTTCTTCATTAACTTACCATTAACTCTCTCTTCTCCAATAACTCATTCCATTAATTCTCTCTCCTCCCAATTACTCCATCAAATTGCTTAAACTTCATTGAATACTTTTTTTTTTTTTTTACTTTTTGTTTTTCTTTAGAATTGAATGACACACTTTATTTACGAATGATCATTTCAGATCAACATTGGCTTGGGCTCAGATCAAGCCCACAAATTCTAAGGTTTAGTCAACTATTTTCTACCAGTTTCGGCTCAGCTTAGATTCACATTAAGTCCACTACACATAATGTGGGTTGGGCCCATAACTCATAAGCTTGACCTAGAAGTTAAATGCATATATCGTAAATATTATATATAGTATTTAGATAATAAATTTTATATAGATACATGGTATAATATATTAATATGTAGATAACAATTTTTTATTAAAACTAAAAAAAAATAATTTATAAAAATTTTAGTTTTATAATTTGACATGGGCAATCTTGTCCCTATCCCAAGCCAAAACATATATTACTAGGCTTGCGGTGTAGGTCGGGTTCGGCACGTGCAACGTTAAAAATTGTTAATGGACTATTAAAACCCAAACCCAAGATCTTTTATTTTATTTTTGGTTCATTAATGGAGTATGCTTATATTAATTGAGCCACCATCAATTAGGAGTATTAGGATCGCTTTGACCCATGTTCATCTCTGTACTTTTACTTTAATTTCATGGGCACCTTCGGCTTCAATTTCATTTAACAAAACCCATGTGTTGCACAAGTCTCAAATAGTATTATTATATAGCAGATGCTTGCCTTGATTTTAGTGTAGGTCATAAAAGAAATTTTTATGATAAATGTCATAAAAGTTAAAATTGATTATCAATGTCAACTTATGTTTTTACCCCTTAATAATGCTGCATAGCATATGTCACTACATTAGTATTGATAAATCATACAAAGGTACACCTCTTTGAGGGTGTATCTTGGGTTGGATTGGGGTCCTGCATGTATATGAATGCATATATTTTGCATTTTAGATTCTTGATTGATGTATTATTTATGAAATTATGTGATATCTATACATCCTCCTATATTAATTATATTGTTTTTTAATATATATCATTAAAATATACACATTTCTTATAATGGACCTAGGACTCTTGGTTTGACTAGTAACCTAAAGCAATGGCTAAACATTTACCATCTACTAAAGCGACCAGAATCCAATTCTTTGCAAATTGCAAAATTGTTGGTTTTGGCGATCTGTACTGGCTGCACTGATGCTCTAGCCTCCAATTGGCAATCATAGCATGGCTCTTTGGAACTTGGATTCAGTCCTCACCTAATGGTGTACACTGTCCTCACAACCACTTGCACCCGTGTATTGGGAATATCTCCATGTTGATATATTTTTATTCATGGGATGGGAAGATACTCTCCCAATGCACAATTGTGGGTGGCTGTGATTAGGTGTGAGCACGATTTTGTGAGTACTGAATCCCATCTCGAGCTCGACTCCGATCAGAGCAACCTTGTATTCAAACCGTTCAAACAGTCTTTTACAATCTTGAATTGAGAATATCTCTCCATAAAATAAAATATATAAATACAGAGATATTCCTAATACAAGACTGTAAAAGTTGTTCGAACAAACGTTGCACTGACTGAAGCCGAACTCTAACAAGACTACTTCCAAAGTTTGTTATGATCAATCTCTCTAAAGAATATGATGGGTCGATTGGCATTCCTTATCCATTGCTGCAAGTTGCTCGGATTCTCAGATGATCTTTGCACATTGTTCCACGATTATATTCTCCGAAAACAATGCAGATTCTTTTCTAGGTACGATTTTAGACACAGTAAGGGAATGCGGCAAGGAGGAATAAGGATGCTCACTTTCTCTATATCTTTTCTTTTATTTAGAAGGAGTTTCTATCGATCCCGCATGCTGAACAATTCTATTACTACGGGCCAGCTTCGAGGTTCCAGATTTGGTAGGGACCAGGTTTGTTTGAACCACTTACTTTTTATTTTATTTTTATCACGGTTTATTAATCTTTAGTGAAGAAAATATCAATGAAGTATTGCATCTTAATTCGGTCTTACAGCAGTTCTACATGGTGGTCAGGCCAGGTTATTAACTTTGCTAAGTCTTTTTTTTGTATAAATTTATTTGCACCAGTACAAATGTAAAAAATGTAAATTTTTGTTTAATTTTGTTTTGAATTTTGCTTTGTTCTACTTGATGTTTTAATTTACTTTATTTGTAATTCAATCAAACAAAATAATCTAAAATTTGAAGCAAAAATAGGTCAGAATTTACACTCAAATCATTTGCAGAGCGAGAGAAGCAATTATGAATGACCTGGGTGTAGTTGAGATGAAACAAACCAACCCCTATTTGGGTGGCAATTTGCTGGATACTAGAAAAAAAAATTCATCTTGGAATTTTATTATTGAGAAAATGAAGGCCAAGTTAATGGGGTGAAAACCTGAAAACCAAACTAATCAAATCTACCCATGCCGCACTCTCCCTCTTTATTATCATAGTAGCGGGGACCTTGCGATGCACAGGCTTTATTATTATTATTATTATTATTATTATTATTATTATTATTATTGTTGTTGTTGTTGTTGTTGTTGTTGTTATTATTATTATTATTACTTTTACTGATGTGGCGCGATCTGATTGCTCCCTGCTGGAGGATGATCTGGCTTCTAGTCAGACGACGTGATAGGTGAATCTGCAAGACAAGATCAGAGAACCCAGGGTGGCTAACCTGGTGAGGTCGCTCCGATGCTTAAATCAATAATCTGATGCGAGCTGAATTGAGAGCTTAGAAAGCTTAGAGAGCTAGAGAGCAGAAAAATCGCGCATACCTTAAGCCATTAGAGTTGGTGCCTTTATATACTTGAAGTAGTCGTGAAGATCATGAAAGAGCTCCGGGATATCCGGGATGTGGAGTTAGAGTTCGCTCTGCTTCCGAAGGACCAATATACAGGTAAGGCTTATCTCATTCCACTTCCGATTCTGGCGGAGTTAGGATAAGTCCTCATCATGATCCTAGAAAAGTCGGGATCTGTTAGCTCATCATGATCTCGAGAGATTCGGGATCCGTTGGAGAGACATCCAGAGTTGGTTACGCGAGAGTCAGTTACATGGCGATTCGTGTTATTGGTTTCGAACTGATACTTCGGTCTTTTCGTTCCGAACTGTCTTGAACACCGAGGTGCCTCGATGTTGAGGTGAACCTTATACCGAGGTGAGACTTATGCTAAGGTGGCCTTGCATCGAGGTGAGCTTTATGCCGAGGTGGCCTTGCACCGAGCTCAATTGTCGCGAACTATGTTTGCCAGGTTGAGTTGTCTCCTCTTTGTCAGGTCGTGCCCACGTGTCCCCTCTTCACTAGGTCAGGGCCAAATCACCCTTCATCAATGGCCCCCACTCCCTGAGCCAGGGGTCTCAACCTGATGCGGGGAGTTAATGACGAGTACATGTAGATTTGGCACGAGGTCTAGGCGGTCTGACGGGTGAATCATTGGTCGAACCAGCTCGGCCGCTTGGCTCAACCAGGAACAACCTAGGTCACGTTAGGTGTACGCGCGGACGTCAAGCCGTTTTATAAACTCCGCGGATGTCAAAACGCGCGCTAAACTGATTTCAACCTCGGGGGTCGTGCAACTGGTTTTCCTAGGAGCCATTGGATCATGACGATCTCGACCGTTGATTCCCGGATACATTGGCTATAAATAGGGGGCAAGGGACTCATTTTCTTCGCCACAAGTTTGATAATTCACATTCTGAGGTCGCGCTCAAGCCCTTTAGTTCGGTGTCTTCCCAAGGTCGTCTTCCTTTCTTCAGTTCGGTTTCCCTTTGATGAGTCTTCCCTAGCTCTCCTTTTTTATTCCGCGTCTTCCATTATGTCTAGTTTCAGTTTTGATAGTCTCTTAGATGGGAGCGGTGAATCCGCTGGACGAGGTGGGTACCTCGGCTTAGGCCATAGATCGTCCTACCAAAGAAGTTACTTCGGGTTAGGATGCGGTCCGTGATCCTCCCGAGGTGGAGTCACCCCGGGGGGAGCGAGAGGCCTCAGGTGATCTGGCTTCCACCTAGCATCGAGGTCGGTAGCAAGATAACTTTGGCCCGTCGACAATGATGGCGGACAGGCTCCTATCCCTAGTAGCCCGGTATAGGCTTCCGAACAATTTAGTCTACAATATTCCCCTAGGAAACTTCCCTTGGGAGCATGGTCACGACGAGATTGTGATCTTTAAGGAACAGCTCGTAGTTGGTCTTCGTTTTCCACTTCACCCCTTAACAGTCGAGGTCATAAAACTTTTCAATATTACCATTGACCAGCTGCACTCGAACTCCAATCGTAACATAGTAGGAACCATCTCCCTTTTCCACGACTACAACCTTCCTCTCAACCTTGATATCTTTTCCTCCATTCTTTCCATAAAAAAGAACTCGTCCTGTGTTCTACCCGAACACAGGCGAACTTACTACCTGTCACCACGTCTGGGCTACAAAATCTTGCACGAGCTCCTGAACAAGGTCCCGGCCTAGAAAAGGCGTTACTTTGTTGTCCACAACACTGAGGGGTGACCTTTCCCGACCCACTGGAGGGTGGCCATCCAAGACCCCGGTGTCAGGTTGGACCTGAAGACAAGGGAGGCGCTCCGAACTTGGGCGGAGCACGGCTTGAAGTTCGTGGACTATGTGCCCGAGGAGAAGCTAGTGTAGGCCGGTCTGAGTCCTGGTAGGTCACCATTTATTGTATTTCCTTTGTTTTATTTTGGTATTATTTCTAATGGTTTGCTTTGGTTGCATCTATCATGGACATACCCACGACTGAACTCATTGGGAGTATGAAGAAGGGGAAGAAGAAGCGAGCTTCAAAAAGATCTCGCGTTGAGTCTCCGTCGGCTGCCGTTCTAGAGCCCGAGCAGCCATTGCCCGCCGAGCAACCTCCCGTGATTGACTTGGTCGAGGAGGAATCTAGGAAGCTCTCCCCGTGCTGCGCGCCCGAGGAGGCGATGTCTTCGAAGCCCGCCCCTGGAGCTACCGCTTCTTCAGGTAGTGATGACGCAGCTCGGAGCATTCTGACTTCGAAATACAACCTTCTCAAGAGTAAAAGTGTAGTGTACACCGAGGAGGTTGCTAGTTGGGCCGAACTGCCGGTCGCTCAGCTCATAGCATGAGCGGCTACCCACTGCATGGTGGTAGGTTTTTTGACTTAACTTCTTCGATCTTGTACTTAGCTTCTCATGTACTGACGCTTGTTCTCTTCCCATGGTAGGTGAACTCCGCTATCCACGCCTTGACTTATCAGCCCGAAGTGAATTTGAAGCGGGCCCTTGCAGCTGAGGAGTCTTCCCGCGAGGCTCACACCAAGCTTAACTTAGCCCATAGTGAAAACAACCAACTGAAGAAGGATGAGTGGGCTAAGAAAGAGCTGATCACGCTGTTGATGTTTGAGAAGCAAGAGCTCACGGATCAAAAGGCAACGTAGAAGAGGGAGGTGGAGAACCTCGAGGTCCACGTAAAGGAGCGGACTGAGGTACTCCTTCAAGCAGTGGAGGAGGCCAAGGTCAAGGCCATCGAGGAATACAAGGCTCTGGCGGAGTATCGGAAGGAGATGATCGAGGTGGGGACAATGAGCTACCGTGAAGGCTTCAAACTTAGTAGGTGGTTGACTTGGCGTGAGTTCCCTCAGCTCGATCTTAGTACCATTATCACCTCGAGGATCACAAAGGAAATGGCTGTCGAAGCTACTAAAGATCCGAACTTTGAAGCAGAAAATGACATTGACCTGCTTGATGACGTCGAGGAGACTGGTGCTGGTGAGAGCTGGATGAAGATGAACCATCCTGAAGCCTCCGACAAGGGTTAGGAGCCCCGAGATGACTAGAAGCCTAACCCTTTATGATGTATACCCCGAGCCTGCGAGCTCGGTTCATAGTGAAAGTTTTTTTTTTTTTTTTTGCTTGTACTCAAAACTTTACATCAATGAAATATAAGCATTTTGACATCCTTGTTTAAAAACTAACCGTAAACAACTCCCGAACTGGCGAACTAAACCAAATAGGAGTAGGGATAACCGAAGTAAAAATTTTGTGTTGGTTACCCCGAACTGTCGAGCTAACGAGCTGGACTCCAAGTAGGGGTAATTTATCATTATTGTAGGCAGAGGTGGGCGGACACTGTAGGGTATATACCCAACCTGTTTGCTCACGGCTACTCGCTTAGGTGTCAGTTGTCCCTTAGAGCCGAGCCGTCGAGCCTGACCTCAAGTGGGATCAACCTGTTGTTATATGCCGAGGTGGGCTAGACATTGTAGGGTTTATACCCGAACTGTCTATGCCTTGGGCGTGAGGACTGATTTGCCTATGTCGAAGAGGCGACTAGGACTTATCCACCCATGCCGAAGAGGCGACTGGGATTTATCCACCCATGCCGAAGAGGCGACTGGGACTTATCCGCCCATGCTGAAGTGGCGACTAGGACTTATCATAGTACCGAGGTCTTATATCAGCTCGGCATCATGGCCCTTGGGCTTCAGGGAGTGACTCACAGTCCTCTCTCCAGCTAGTGATCACAAGTAGTATATTCTTAGGTTGCCGATGTTCCACACTCGAGGTACTTGCTTCCCCATATACCCGTCTTACTCGATACGGACCTTCCCAATTTGGTCCAAGCTTACCGACATCGGGCTCAGGTACCATAACCTTCTGGAGGACTAGGTCGTCGATGCAGAAGTATCGCTTCTTGACTCGGGCGTTATAGTACCGAGTTACTCTCTGTTGGTAAGCTGCAATCTGGATGTATGTCAGGTCTCGTACTTCTTCCACTAGGTCTAGGTTAGTATGGAGGTCGTCATCATTTGTCTCCTCGTCATACGCCTCCAAGCGTAGTATAGGCACATCGATTTCTGTAGGGATCACTGCTTCTGTGCCGTAAGTGAGGTTGAAGGGAGTCTCACATGTGGTAGTCTTAATGGTTGTCCGGTAGGCCCAGAGTACACTAGGTAGTTCGTCTACCCACAATCCTTTGGCTCGAGCTAAGCGACCTTTTAGTCCATGGAGTATGGCTCAGTTGGTGACTTCCGCTTGCCCGTTTGCCTGGGGGTGTGCCACCGAGGTGAAATTTTGCTGAATTCCCATGTCGGAGATGAGTACCCGAGGTAGCCCGAAGCGACACACTATGTTCTTCCAAAAGAAGTATTGTATGTTGCGGGCTGTGATTGTTGTTAGAGGTTCCGCTTCCACCCACTTCGTAAAATAGTCCACTGCTATGACCAGAAACCTCCTCCGTCCTGTCGCTGGCGGGAATGGGCCAAATATGTCGATTCCCCACTATGCGAAGGGCCATGGGCTGGTGAGGTATTTGAGATCGGCAGTAGGTCGGTGGTGGATGTTGGCGTGCCTCTTAAACTTGTCACACTTCTTGACGAGCTCGAGTGCGTCTACCTTCATCGTAGGCTAGTAGTAATCTTGTCGTAACACTTTCTGGGCGAGAGCCCTACCTCCCAAGTGTCCGCCGCATAAGCCTTCATGGGTGTCACGGGGGACGAGCTCGGCCCTTGAGGGTCGCAAGCAGCACAAGTAGGGGAGCGTAAAATATTTGTTGTACAGGTGTCCATCTATAATGACGTACTTAGCTAACTGACGCTCTACCATTCGGGCCTTATTGCGTTCTACAGGGAGAGTCCCATGAAGCAGATAACTCACGAGTGGGTCAATCCAGCTCGACTCTGCTTGTGCTACATGAGCGGCCTCTCCTGCCCCCCTGAGAATGCTAGACCGATCTAAGTCCTCTATGTACATGGTCCACATGGTGTTGCTGCTTGTGCTGGCTAACTGGGACAAGGCATCGGCCTCAGCGTTCTCAGATCTCGGGATCTACTTGATGAAATAAGAGATGAAACCGCGCAGGACCTCCCTAACTTTGGCCAAATAAGCAACCATGGTGGGGTTGCAGGCTTCATACTCGCCCTTGACTTGGTTGACCACGAGCTGAGAGTCGCTGCATATGATAAGGTGCTTAGCCTTCAGTTCTTTTGATAGAGTGAGCCTGGCGACCAATGCTTCGTATTCTGCTTCATTGTTCGATGCTGCGAACCCGAACCGGAGTGCGTATTCCAGCTTCACCCTGCTTGGGCCGTACAAAATTATTCTCGCACCTTTTCCTTGTTTGTTGGATGAGCCGTCAACATGGAGGATTCAGGGCTCCTCGTCCCAAGTCGGACCAGCTCTAACTGGGATTGGTGTCGCACTAGTTGAAGCTTCCACCGTGTGCTCGAGCTTGGCCAGCTCGGGAGTTGTGGTGTTGAATGTACATTCTGCCATGAAATCGGCCAAGGCTTGGGCTTTAATTGCCGTCCGAGGTTCATATCGGATGTCGTACTCACTGAGTTCGACAGACCACTTTGTCAATTTGTCAGATACCTCGGGCTTGAGCAGGATCCGTCTTAGAGGCTTGTTGGTGAGGACGACGATGGTGTGGGTTTGGAAATACGGACGAAGCTTGCGAGCTGCTATGACTAGCGCATATGCCAGTTTCTCGATCTCCTGGTACCTTGTTTCAGGATCCTGCAAAACTTTGCTAACATAGTAGATGGGTCATTGGACCCGATCTACCTCTTTGATTAGTACCGAGTTGACCACCTCGTCACTCACGGAGAGGTACAACTTTAAAATATCCCCTTCCTCGGGTCGGGTCAGAACCAGGGTACTAGCTAAGTATCTTTTTAGCTCGTCGAAGGCGAGCTTACACTTTGCAGTCCACTCAAAGTCTTTACTCTTTTTTATAACTTTAAAGAATGGTAGGCAGCGATCTTCCGATTTGGACATAAAACGGCTCAGAGCGGCTATCCGACCATTTAGCCTCTGAACCACTTTTAGTTTGCGGGGTGGTCTCATATCTAAGATGGCCTTTATTTTTTCTGGGTTGGCTTCGATGCCACATCGGTTGACTATGTAGCCCAAAAATTTACCTGAGGTGACCCCGAAGACACACTTGTTGGGATTCAATTTCATATTATACTTTCGTAAAATTTCGAAAACACTTTGCAAATCGTTTAATAAAAATTTTGAAAATTGGGTCTTAACGACCATGTCATCTACATAACACTCAACTTTATTGTCGATTAACAGCTCAAAAATTTTGTTTACAAGTCTTTGAATGGTTGCCCCGACATTTTTTAGTCCGAAGGGCATAACCTTGTAGCAATACAACCCGAGCTCAGTTATAAAGGTCGTCTTTTCTTCATTAGCAGGGTTCATCCTAATCTGGTTGTAACGAGAGTATGCACTCAGAAAGCTCAGCAACTCATGCCCTGAGGTTGCGCCTACTAGGCGGTCAATCTTGGGTAGTGGGAAGCAGTCTTTTGGGTAGGCTCTATTCAGGTCAGTATAATCGACGCACATGCGCCATTTACCATTGGCCTTTTTTACCAAAACTGGGTTAGCTACCCAACTTGGGTAATGGACTTCCCTGATGAAGTCTGCCGCTAAGAGCTTCCCGACCTCTTCATTGACTATCCTCCAGCGTTTCGGGGTGAGGTTGCGCTTTTTCTGTCTAATTGGCCTTACTAAGGGATCGATATTTAATTTTTGTGTTAGAATATTGGAATCAATTCTGAGCATCTTTGCCGTAGATCAAGCAAATGTATTTAAATTTTGTAATAAAAATCTTACCAATTGAGAGCGAAGTGGCTCCTCGATCGAAGTGCCGATCTGGAGAGTCTTAGATGGGTCATCGGTTGAGACCGAGACGTGGACCGTCTCCTCTGTTGGTGGAGCTCGCTCATCGGCATACTCCGTGGGTCGCTCAAGCTCGATGTTAGCCGCTAGTTTGGTTTTCCCCTTGAGGGCAGCTACGTAGCATTTACGAGATTTGAGTTGATCACCTCGCGCAACCCTTACTCCATAGTCCGTAGGGAACTTCATTGCCAAGTAGTAGGTGGATACTACCGCACGTATGACATGTGTAATGGGCCAACCTACTATGGCATTGTAAGGAGAGGTGGTTGCGACCACCAGAAACATGTGCTCGAACCTTGATGTAGCGCAATCCAGTCACTCCTAGCTGGCGCTCGCGTGGCTCCTAAGAGGTACCTGAGACGAGAGGAAAAAGGAAGAACTCCCAAGGGGTTTCCTAGCGGGAACGCTCCGATGCTTAAGTTAGTATTGTGTGCAAAAAGCAAAAGGAGACGAAGGCTAAGAGTGAGGATAGCGCGTTACCACCATGTTTGAGAGGTCAGAGATTCAAGAAGAAACTGTTTCCCTTCTGCCCTGGGGGCTTTTATAGGGACACTCACGTTAGGTCGGGCATAACCGCCACTGGGCTCCTGTCACAGCCGTTACTTGCTTGGGTTGCGCAGGTGGCCGTTGTGGTGCACACTTCGCCCGGGTGAGTGACATTTCCAAAGTGGCAGGCACGCCTTTGCCTGTCGAGAGACGTGGACGCAGACTGCCAAAAGGACTGGGACTGCACCGTCAGTAGAGGATATGGTGCAGTCTGACCGGTACGGTTTGTCAGTTGGAAGCTTCCTGGAGGGCGCTAATGCGGCTCGTTCGCGAACTATCTCGTGGCGAGCTTGGAACACTCTAGGATTACCCTTAGTGAAATTGGTCCTCGGAATGACTTGTCTGCTAGGGAGCTTGGGTGAGCTAATAACCTTACCTCGCAATTTACAGTTGCCTCGGAGTATCTCTTTAAAGATAGCACGGGGAACCCGAAGTTCGCCTCGCGGCGGACTTCTCCCCTCGTG
This sequence comes from Nelumbo nucifera, assembly GCF_000365185.1. The sequence goes on from NW_010729152.1 coordinate 2,701,560, forward strand.
AGCTGTAACGTAGTAGACTGCTTCGTGGGCCCGTCACTTGGTCGCTCCGGGCTTCAACGCTAGGCTGTCGCTCATACTAAGTCGGCGTCTATGTGTCACCGTTTCATAGGTTGGGTCAAATCATCCTTCATCAATTGCCCCCCACTCCTCGAGCTAAGAGTACCGCCTTAGCGCGGGGAGTTTATGAAGTGCGATGGACTGATTTGACCGAAATTCAAACTTGATTGACTACCCTCTTTAAATGCATTTGCGGGAATCAAGAGATTTTCTGACTTTCCTGACTTTTCGGATTCCGAAGACGTGCTGAGGTGGCCTTTAACTCTGAACGTCATGCGGCTACGACTTCCTTAATTACGAAAGACGTGCCGCCAATCGCCTTCGGTTTTTAGAAGGCGTGCAGTTAGGGCGCCTGCGGACCGTTAGATCTGCTTTGATCCGGGCCGTCAATTTGAAAGGGTGGAGACTATAAGTAGGGGCCCCCCTCGGGCCCTATTCTCTCCCATGCCATCTTGCTGTCTTTGGATTCTGAGGTCGCGCGCTTCACCTATTCTACCCGAGTTCCCCAGTCTGCTTCATTCCGTCTGCTCTAGTGAGTCCTCATCACTGTTAACCATGTTTGGGTACCTGTACCATACCTATCACAGGGTTGATAGCCAGGATGATGATGCTCCCTCGAGCTCGGGGGGAGCCTGGGAGCAGATCTCGGAGGCTTGGGAGGCCTCTGTCGACATGGCGTCTACTTCTAGGGGGAGGGAGCTTGATACCTTTGGCCCTTCCTTAATGACAGCGGAGAGACTCAGGTCTCTGATCCACTACTTTCACCTCCCTGGGGACCTGGTTTACAACCTCCCTACTGACAACTTCCCTTGGGAGCATGGTTCCAATGACATATTAGTCTTTCAGGAACAACTCGAGGCTGGCTTGCGTCTCCCCCTACACCCCTTGATAGTGGAGGTGTTAAATCACTTCAACGTCACCATTGACTAGTTTCATCCCAATGCCATTCGAAACATGGTTGGGACTATATCCCTGTGTTACGAGTACTGCCTTCCTTTGGACCTTGATATTTTTGTCTCTATCCTTTGTATAAAGAACGCTACTCCTGGGGTTCCTCCGGAGAGGCACTTTTATTACCTCTCCCCGCCGCGGCTATAAGCTCTTGTACGAGCTGCCGAATAAGATTCCTGCTTGGAAGCGAGATTACTTTGTGGTCCATAACCCCGAGGGGTGGCCCTTCCCCACTGCTTGGGCGTCGGTAGGCTTTCTTTGCTCGGACTACTTGACCGAGGAGAAGCTCGTGTAGGCAGGCTTAAGCCCGGGTAGGTCGGCCTTTTAGGTCGCGTAGTGCCTTGTGACAATATTGTGTACACATGTATTTTGTTTTTTGTCGGACTAATATCTTATGGTCTTTTGGCAGCCATCATGTCCAGTGCCGATTCGCGCCGCCTTCTCTAGGGCAACTAGAGGCGCCATGCGAAAAGGACGCGCCCCGACCGGACCCCCCCTTCGGGAAGTACAGAGTTCGGGTTTGCCAAGCCGGTTCTACCCTCTCCTCCGCCCGAGGTTCCGATGCCCCCACCTGAGGGGGCTAGTGGGATTAACCCTGGGGGAAACGATCTCCCTCAACCGGGGGAGGCTCCCTGTAATCCCCTTCAGCCCCGTCCTTACCCCCGGTTCCTAGTGGGAAACTGGGAAGGGGTAAATGATTATTTGGTGGCTCGCCGAAGGAGCCGAAAGGCGATCACTAATGACGAGATCGCTCAGTGGGGAAACATGGAGCCCGGGGACCTCTCCGCGTTCGCCTCTGCCCATTGCATGGTGTTAAGTGACCTTTTTCCCTTTTTCTCTCTTGTTTTGCCCTTTTCCGCTATCCTCTGATCTTCTTTTCCGTCGGCAAGTGAATTCCACCATCCAAGCCATGGCTCTCCAGACGCGCATCCATCGCGTCGACGCTCTCAACCAGCGGGCTGCCAACCAGAAGCTCCAGGGCGAGTTCGGATCCGAGGTGAGCTCCATCACACCCACAAGGGGAGCGAGTCTCTAGAGCTGCTCGTCCACGACCAAGAGGCTTAAATCGCCTGGCTTTCTGAAGAGAACACACGTTACAGGGAGGAATCGTCGAGGATGGCGGCGGAGAGGGAGCTCCTTAGGCAGTAGGTGCGGGACTTGGAGTCCACTCTTCTAAATCGGACTCGAAACTTTGATCAGATGGTGGAGGCTGCATGAGAGAAAGCGGTCTGGGATTTTAAAGACTCCCAGGAATTTCAAGACCTCCAGGCGGAGTACAGTTCAGGTTCGTACTGCTTGGGGTTTAAGCTTTGCCGGTGGCTATTTCAGAAGAAGTTCTCCGGACTCAACCTCGACGGCATTACCATGAAGGGTCTGTCTCCTGAGACAGCGGACCAAGCGGAGGAAGAGGAGCCTGACTCCCAGAGAATGAGGAGGCGGATCCTTGAGGCGGCGTTTCTCTAGGCTTCTGGTGGCTTCCGGGTGCCGTAAACCCGGTCTTTCACAAGTCTTTGGTTGGGCGGTTGTGCCCTGTGATAATCAAACTTTTCCCGAGCTGTTTAGCTCGGTTATCACACTTGTTATTTTTTCTTTCTTTTCTTTTCTTCTTCTTTTTTTTTTTGAAGTGACAATGAAAGTTCTTTCCTTCTTCTGAGTATGATGAACTTCCTTTGTTTTTGCTAAGGCGATATCATTATTTGAGCTTTTAGAGTTACATGCCCGAAGTAGGACTTTTCGGTAGTCGTTATCCCGATCTGTCCTTTAACGTTTAAGGCGTCTCTATGGTATACCGCGAAGTGATTACCATGTATGTCCGAACTATGCATTGGTTGGTTATTCCTCAGTTCAACCAACGTATTGAGACGAGCTATGCTTCGTAAGGTTTAAACCCGAGCTATTTACGCCTTTGACATTTCATACTTTGCCTTCGCCACTGAAGTGGCTATCTTTCTTGATGTCGAGGTCTTTGTTAGCTCAGTGTTTTGGCCCTTAGGCTGAGGGGATGACTTATAGTCTGCCCTTGAAATTTTCCCATGCCATGGAGGCGACTGGGTCTTATAGCGCCGAGGTCGTGTTAGCTCGGGATTTTGGCCCTTAGGCTCCGGGAGCGGCCCGTGGCCTACTCAGTTTGTTACAGGTAGTATTGTCTCAAGTTGACGATATTCCATGCCCGAGGTACTTGTTTTCCTTCAAGGGTCTCGAGCTCGTACGTTCCTTCCCCGAGCACTCGCTTCACTCAGTAGGGACCTTCCCAGTTGGACCCGAGCTTGCCAGCACCGGGCTCAGGTACCATAACTTTGCGAAGGATAATTCGCCAACGCGAAGGTTCTGCCTCTTGACCTAGCATTATAGTACCGAGCTACTCTCTGCTGGTAGGCTGCGGTTTTGATGTATGCGAGGTCCCTTACTTCGTCGAGTAGATCGAGGTTGGTACGTAGCTCATCTTCGTTCGTCTGATCATTGTATGCTTCTAGTCACAACGTGGGCACTTCGATCTTTGCAGGGATTACTGCTTCAATGCCGTAGGTGAGATTGAAGGGTGTTTCTCCCGTGGCGGTCTTCTCTGTGGTCCGGTACGCCCACAGAACACTGGGTAGTTCATCTGCCACAATCCTTTAGCTCGGTTCAACCGTGCCTTTAATCCGCGGAGGATGGCTCTGTTCGTTACTTCTGTCTGACCGTTTGCCTGAGGGTGTGCGACTGAAGTAAAGTTCTGTCAGATTCCCATGTCTTGGCACCGGTCTTGGAATTTGATGTCTTCGAACTGTTTGCTGTTGTCAGAAATCAATACCCGAGGTAATCCGAAGCAGCATACAATATTTTTCCAAACAGAAGTTTTGAACATTTCGGGCCGTGATCATTACGAGGGGTTTGACTTCTACCCACTTGGTAAAATAGTCCATTGCTACCACTAAGAACTTCCTTCCACCTGTTGCTGGCAGGAATGACCCGAGTAGATCGATCCCCCATTGTGCAAAGGGCCACGGACTGGTGAGATACTTGAGGTCGGCAGCGAGTTGGTGGTGAATATTGGCTTGTCTCTGGCATTTGTCACATTTTCTAACGAGTTCAATGGCATCTGCCTTCATTGTTGACCAATAATACCCTTGTCGAAGCACTTTCTGGGCAAGGGCTCTGCCCCCCAAGTGCCCGCCGCAAAACCCCTCATGAGTGTCACGGAGTACGAGTTCGGCTTCAGTAGGCCGCAAGCAACGCAGATAGGGGAGCGTGTAGGATCTCCTGTACAGCCGCTCGTCTATCATGACGTATTTGGCTGCTTGGCGCTGCACCCTTCTGGCTGCATTACGATCTGCACGGAGGGTCCCGTGTAGCAAGAAGCTCGCGAGCGGGTCAATCCAGCTCGGCTCTGCTTGAACGACGGGAGCAACCTCCTCTGCCCCCTTAAGGATACTAGGCTGAGACATGTCCTCTATTTACACGGTTCTCATGGTGATGTCGCTAGTGCTGGTTAACTTGGATAGGGTGTCGGCCTCAACGTTCTCCGACCTAGGGATCTGTTTGATGAAGTGTGACTGGAAGTCGAGCAGGGCCTCCTTAACCTTGGTCAAGTAGGCAATCACGGTTGGCTCGCGAGCTTCGTACTCGCCGGTGACCTGGTTAACCACGAGCTTGGAGTCGCTGCAGATAACAATGTGCTTTGCTTTTACTTCTTTGGCTATGGCTAGTCCAGCTATCAACGCCTCGTACTCTGCTTCATTGTTAGATGTTGCGAACTCGAAGCGTAGCGCGTATTCCAGTTTCGTACCGCTTGGGCCATGCAGAACTATTCCGGCGCCGCTGCCCTATTGGTTCGAGGAGCCATCTACGTGAAGGATCCAGGGCTCCTCATCCCAGCTCGTGGTTGGCCGAGCTAGGAGAGGTGCCACACTGGCTGCTACCTCACGGGATTCGGACTCGAAGGACCCGGAGCTGAATGTGCATTCGGTTATGAAATCTGCTAAGGCTTGGGCCTTAATGGCAGTTCACGACTTGTACTGGAGGTCGTACTCGCTGAGCTCAACGGCCCACTTTGTCAACCGACAACAGTATGAGCTTGAAAGTACGGGTGAAGCTTCTGAGCTGCAATTATCCATGCGTATGCTAGCTTTTCCATCTCTGGTATCTCGTTTCTGCTCCCTACAATACTTTACTAACGTAATAGATGGGTCGTTGGACCCGATCTACTTCCTTTATTAGTACCGAAGTGACCACTTCGTCGCTCGCTGAGAGGTACAGTTCTAAAACATCGCCCTCCTCGGGCCGGGTTAAGGTTGGCACACTAGCGAGGTATTTCTTGAGCTTGTCGAACGCGAGCTGGTAGTCTTGGGTCCACTTGAACCCTTTGCTCTTAGTTGCCTTAAAGAACGGTAGACAACAGTCCGCCGGTTTAGACATGAAGCAGCTCAGGGCGGCTATGCGGCCATTCAACCTCTGAACCTCCTTCAATTTCCGGGGTGGTTTCATATCTAAAATGGCCTTAATTTTATCCAGGTTGGCCTCAATGCCGCGCCGGTTAACGATGTATCCTAGGAACTTACCCGAGGTCACACCGNTACAATACTTTACTAACGTAATAGATGGGTCGTTGGACCCGATCTACTTCCTTTATTAGTACCGAAGTGACCACTTCGTCGCTCGCTGAGAGGTAAAGGCAGGCAACGATCTTCCGATTTGGACATGAAGCGACTCAGGGCGGCTATGCGGCCATTCAACCTCTGAACCTCCTTCAATTTCCGGGGTGGTTTCATATCTAAAATGGCCTTAATTTTATCCAGGTTGGCTTCGATGCCGCGCCGGTTAATGATGTATCCTAGGAACTTGCTTGAGGTCACACTGAACACACACTTGTTTGGGTTCAGTCTCATATTAAAATTACACAGAATTTCAAAAACAGAATGCAAATCTTGTATTAATTCATGTGAGAATTGAGTTTTGACGACCATGTCGCCTACATAGCATTCTACTTTTCTGCCGATTAACAGCGCAAACAACTTATTTACAAGCCTTTGAAAGGTTGCCCCTGCGTTTTTCAACCCGAAGGGCATAACCTTGTAACTGTATAGGCCGAATTCCGTGATGAAGGTAGTCTTTTCTTCGTCCGCCGGGTCCATCTTGATATGGTTATAGCCTGAATAGGTGTCCAAGAAACTTAGAAACTCGTGCCCCGAGGTCGCGTCCACTAATCAGTCACTTTTCTGCCGATTAACGGCGCAAACAACTTATTTACAAGCCTTTGAAAGGTTGCCCCTGCGTTTTTCAACCCGAAGGGCATAACCTTGTAACTGTATAGGCCGAATTCTGTGATGAAGACAGTCTTTTCTTCGTCCGCCGGGTCCATCTTGATATGGTTATAGCCTGAAATAGGCGTCCAAGAAACTTAGAAACTCGTGCCCCAAGGTCGCATCCACTAATCAGTCAATTCTGGGGAGCGGAAAGCAGTCTTTTGGGCAAGCCCGGTTCAGGTCGGTGTAGTCAATGCACATGTGCCACTTGCCGTTGGCCTTCTTTACCAGGGCAGGGTTGGCTACCCAACTCGGGTAGTGGACTTCTCTTATGAAGTCAGCTGCAAGGAGCTTTTCGACCTCCTCGTCGACCGCTTTCCACCGCTCTGGGGCTAGGTTGTGTTTCTTCTGTCTAACGGGCCTAACTACAGGATCAGTGTTCAGCTTGTGAGTTATGAGTTTGGGGTCTATACCGGGCTACCTTGGTTTTTCCCTTCAGGGCGGCGACGTAGCACTTACGGGATTCGAGCTGGTCGCCCCGCGCTACTCCCACACCGAAGTCGGTTGGGAACTTCATAGCCAAATGGTAAGTGGAGACCACCGCCCGTAGGACATGGGTGATCGGTCGACCTACTATGGCATTGTAGGGGGAGGGGGTCGCGACCACCAAGATGTCGTGCTTGAATTTGACCACACAAGGCTACGTGCCGACTTCCACAGGTACTGTTATTTTCCCAAGGGGCCGGACTTCTTCTCCGCTGAAGCCTACCAAATGAGTGTTTGCGGCCTTTAGGTCGCTTCTCTGCAACTGGAGCTGGTCAAACGCAGCTTTGAAGAGGATGTCAGCTGAGCTGCCTGAGTCGACGAGTACACGCCTGACCTCAAAGTCATTGATTCTTAGCTTTATTACGAGCGCGTCGTCGTGGGGGTAGTGGACTCCTCGCGCATCATCTTCTGTGAAGAAAATTGACTCTTCTGTCCTTGACCACTTTGGGGGGTTCTGCTCCTCCTAGGTGGCTTCACGAACCGAAGTCCGAGCTGCTACTGAAGTGCAACCCACAATGATAGAACCTCCCACTATCATGTGGATGGTTCCCTGGACTGGCCTCTCCTCCGGAGGCTGCCTTTGCGGTTGTTCGGCCGGCCTACTGCTGGACTCGGGAGCATCCTTACCGCGTTCCCCTTGCTGACCTGTTTTATTACTATTATTATTATTTTGTACAAAGTTTCTTAGATACCCGTGACTGATGAGCTCCTCTATCTCATCGCAGAGGTTTTTACAACTCTTGGTACTGTGACCGTGATCTTTGTGAAAACTGCAATACAGATTATTATTCCTTTCATTGGGATTCCCCCTCAAACGGGGTGGCCACTTCACGTACGGGGCGTCCTTGATCACCATCAGGATTTCAGCCCGCTTCGCGTTTAGTGGGGTGTAATCGGCTCGGTCCGCTATAGGAGGTCAGAATAATTGACCTAGCCTTGCCCCCCGAGCTATGTCCTTTTTCTTTCAGCTATCTCCTGGACTGGAGAGCTCTCCTTCCCTCTTTCTTTTTTCGGGTGTGCCCTCGTCCTTTTGGTTGATCTCCTCTTCGGTGGCTATGAACCTGTCCGCAAGCTTTTGGAACTTGGTTATGGTTGCTGGTTGGTTGATGACCATGTGCCATTTAAACTCTTTGTGCATCACACCCTTCTTAGCTGCTACAAGGCGTACGGCGGGGTCCAGGCGTGGTATCTGCATACAGGCATCGTTGAACCGCTTGATATAGCTTCGGATGAATTCTCCCTCTCTTTGTACTATGCTGAAGAGACTTTCTTCAGTTCGCGGACACCGCTTGCTAGTAACGAAGTGGGACGTGAAGGTTTTTGCGAACTACGCCCAACTTCTTATCGACCCGGGTGCCAAATTCTGGTACCACGTGCGGGCTGCTCCTCTAAAAGTAGTGGAGAAGGCTATGCACATGCATGACTCACTGGCTCTCGCCAGGTGCATCTGTGACTGAAAGGCATCTACGTGGTCATTTGGGTCAAACGACCCGTCATACTTGTCAAGAGGGGGGAGTTTGAAGTCTTTCGGCATTGGGACTGCCAAGAGTTCGGAAGACAAGGGGGATGAAACCGAGAGGAGGGGAGCTTTGACTTCGGCTGAGCTTACCTCTTCTTTTCCCATGAGCTCAGGCAAATCGCGGGTGACAGATCGGCGAGCCCGGCGGCGGCGTCTCTACTTCTTGGTGGGCTCGGCGTTCGTGCTGCTCACCTCTACGCTGTCCGGAATGGTCTACGTAGGGAGTATCCCGATCTGCTCGTGACGGCTGCGAATAGAGGGGTCCTGCTTGGAGTCTGTTGCCAAGACCTCAAACTGGTTCTCAAGGAGCGGGGTTTCAAACTTCGACCGCCGAGGTGACGTAGACCTGGCGAGCTGGGGTCCTCCCAACCTGTCCTCCCGCGGTGAGATCGGGGTAGCTGGTCTCTCTCGTCTGCTGCGGGGGGAGGCCTGGTTTTTTGGGAGATTTGGGAGGGCCTCTCCTTGGCCAGAGGGGCGCTCGTCCTGGCGGCGAGACTTAGCTTGCTGCGAGGCTGGGTGCTGAGGCAGGAACTGCGGCTGCTGAAGTTGAGGTTGAGGCAGATGGGGGAACTATTGGTTGAAACTGATACTGGGAGACCTGGTGCAGTACGTGTTGTTGATAGAGTTGAAGTTGCTGGAACTGTTGCATTTGGGCCTGCATGGCCCGCATGCACTGCATCAAATCCTCTAGTTGGTTTGAACTGGCCGCTGGGGGCACGACTGAAGGTTCGGTGAATGTCGCTCCAACTGTAGCAGGGAGTGGGGCGACGATAGGTGCCACTGTGAGATGCACATTCAAGCTGGGGATTCCGTCCGCTGAGAGGGGGACGGTGAACTGCCCGATATAGACAGTAGGAAGCTGGGGTTGTTCCTTGGAGTTATCCATTTTCGTGCTTCGCCCGACGTTGTTAGAGGAAGCCATGAGCGTTGGATTGTTTCGAGGAAGATAAGAACTGAGGGAGTTTGGAGAGAAAGGCCTTTTGAAGCGTTTCCCACAGATGACGCCAAATGATGTAGCGCAATCCGGTCACTCCTAGCTGGCGCTCGCGTGGCTCCTGAGAGGTACCCGAGACAAGAGGAAAGAGGAAGAACTCCCAAGGGGTTTCTCAACGGGAACGCTCCAATGCTTAAGTTAGTATTGTGTGCAAGAAGTAAAAGGAGACGAAGAATAAGAGTGAGGATAGCGCGTTACCACTTTGTTCGAGAGGTCAGAGATTCAAGAAGAAACCGTTTCCCTTCTGCCCTGTGGGTTTTTATAGGGACACTCACGTTAGGTCGGGCATAACCGCCACTAGGCTCCTGGCATAGCCGTTACCTGCCAGGGCTGTGCAGGTGGCCGTTGTGGTGCACGCTTCGCCCGGGTGAGTGACACGTTTCCAAAGTGGCAGGCACGCCTTTTCCTATTGAGAGACGTGGACGCAGACTGCCGAAAGGACTGGGACTGCACTGTCAGTAGAGGATATGGCGCAGTCTGACCGATATGGTCTGTCAGTCGGAAGCTTCTTGGAGGGCGCTAGTGTGGCTCGTTCGCGAACTATCTCGTGGCGAGCTTGGAACACTCTAGGGTTACCCTTAGGGATGTTGGTCCTCGGAATGACTTGTCTGCTAGGGAGCTCGGGCGAGCTAATAACTTTAGCTCGCGAGCTACAGTTGCCTCAGAGTATCTCTTCAAAGATAGCATGGGGAACCCGGAGTTCGCCTCGCGGTGGACTTCTCCCCTCGTGAGCTATAACGTAGCAGACTGCTTCGTGGTCCCGTCACTTGGTCACTCCGGGCTTCAACGCTAGGTTGTCGCTCATGCTAAGTCGGCATCTATGTGTCACCGTTTCATAGGTCGGGTCAAATCATCCTTCATATTGGAATCTATTCTGAGCATCTTTGCCGCAGATCAAGCAAATGTATTTAAATTTTGTAATAAAAATCTTACCAACTGAGAGTGAAGTGGCTCCTCGATAGAAGCGCCGATCTGGAGAGTCCTAGATGGGTCATCGGTTGAGACCGGGACATGGACCGTCTCCTCTGTTGGTGGATCTCGCTCATCGACATACCCCTTGAGCTGATCTCGCTCATCGGCATACTCCGTGGATCTCGCTCATTGGCATACTCCGTGGATCTCGCTCATCGGCATACTTGATGTCAGCTGCGAGATTTGAGCTGATCACCTCGCGCAACCCCTACTCCATAGTCCGTAGGGAACTTCATTGCCAAGTAGTAGGTGGATACTACCGCACGTATGACGTGCGTAATGGGCCAACCTACTATGGCATTGTAAGGAGAGGTGGTTGCAACCACCAGAAACGTGTGCTCGAACCTCGCTATGTTCAGCCATGTGCCGACCTCCATGGGTACTGAAACTTGCCCTAGGGGTATGACCTCCTCGCCGCTGAAGCCTACCAGGGGAGTATCTGTCGGCTTTAGGTCACTTTTCTAGAGCTGCAACTTGTCGAAGGCGTCTTTGAACAATATGTCGGCCGAGCTACCCGAGTCCACTAGGATGCGCTTGACTTCGAAGTCGTTGAGCCTTAGCTTTATCACCAGGTCGTCGTCGTGAGGATACTGGATCCCACATGCATCGTCCTCCGTTTAATAAATCGGCTCTTCAATTCGAGGTCGCTGCGGCGGGTTCTGCTCCTCGCTTTCTAGTTCACAGACTGAAGTTCGACCTGCTGCCGAAGTGCACTCCGCGATGATGGACCCGCCGGTAATCATATTGATTACTCCGTGGATCGGTCTTTCCTCGGGCAACTGTCGTGGCGACTGCTCGTTCTGTCTATTGCTGGACTCGGGGGCATTCTTTCTCTAGTCCCCCTGCCGATCTGCCTGGTTTCTTTCTTCTCGTTGTACGAAGTTTTTTAGGTACCCGCAGCGGATGAGCTCTTCTATCTCATCGCGGAGGTTTCTGTAGTTCTTCGTATTGTGCTCGTGGTCTCTGTGGAAGTGACAGTAGACGTTTCGGTTTCTGGTGGCAGGATCTCCCCTCAACCTAGGAGGCCACTTGACAAAGGAGACGTCATTCACTAGATTTTCCATAAAAAAAGAAAAAAAACTAAAAAAAAAATAGGAGACAGCAAAGTGAACTCCCAAGTTAGCCGAAACACAACAATGTGCCACATCGACAGATTGCGGTTTAATATATGGATATAGAAGATATAGATGGCATCTTACTAGTTACTGCATACCATCATCTACTTGTATAGAAATGAATTCCATTTGTTGGGATTTTTGTTGGGGAAACTTGGGAGAAATTCAATCTATTTAAAGGCTTGGTAGTCTTTTCTATACCCATCGGAGAAGGGTGGTCTTGGTCTTTGGCAACCACAACTTATAAACAAAGCTTTAATTATGAAGATGGCATGGAGGTTTCTTCAAGGGGATAAAGCTAGCTATCTAATACCTAACCTAAGAGATGTCTCATTTTGGAAATAGCGTCATAAATCCTTTGATTCCTCACAATGGTCGAGCCTATTTGCAGTTAGAAGTGACCTAATGAAGGGTTGTCACTAGCTTATCCTAAATGGCTAGAAGGTTGACTTCTTTATTGATCCATGGCTTAATCATAGCCTACTTAAAAAGCTCAATTGGCCTCACTCTTGCTGTAAGGTGAGTATGGTATTAAATAAGAGAAATTGTCTAAACTCACCATGACGTTAAATAGACTAATAGATGTTGGTAGCTTATTGTTTTACCCTTTATTCTCTTATAAATGGAAAATAAAGAAACAACAAAAATATATCTCAAATATTTTATTTAAAAAAAATTTCTACCCATTTTACATACTAGTAATTGTGCATGTACTTTGCACATGACAATTCTAGATGATGATAATAATAGTAATAATATATCCAAAATTTTCTATGAACTTTATGCATTTTTTATTTTTCTACCATCGATGTAAAGAATCTATACTTTCCCCTGGGTATTTCCATGGTCGGTCGGGTCCTTGCTCTGTGGAGTCGATACTGATTTACCTAACAGTTGCCAGTTCTATGAGTTTGACTCGATTGCCTCAATGAAGCTAAGGATACAAAGCTCCAAAGGCTTTGTTGTGAATAAGTATAAGCTAGTTTTTGGGGGTAGGAAGCTGATGTGGAATGATTGTCTTGTCCAGGACTATGGAATCGCCAAAACAGTAATTAAATAAATTTGATACACTGTAAATACACAAGTAACCTGAAACGAAGAAGATATGAATAATTCAAAGTCGACCTTACCCAAAGTCTGATAATAGGAAACTGCACTGCAACATCTCTCTCTCCCTGCTTTACACACATTGACACACGAACCAATTACGAGATAATGAAAGTAATGTCCCTCTTATTGTTGGCCGATTTAACTGAATCCAATGACTAGATTCAATTTCTTTGTCTTTTACATGTTTTTTTACAAAAATCAAGAAGAGATTTTCTCACTCAACACTTAGGAGTGAAAAGACAAGTTGCATTGACCAAAGAACAGGGGCTCCAGGTAATCACTATTAAGACTGCATGTGTGAAGGAATTTGAATTTCTTATTGAGAGGTTTAGAAATATAGGATACATTAAACAAAAGATTGCCAAAAAGGGAAAAGGTTTGGACGACCTAGAGGACCATGAGCATATGTATAACGGAGAGAAACATGAGGACTAGTGGCTCATGGATGATATCTGTAAAAACAATGATGCTGTGCTTCACTTGCAGTGAATAATCCTAGGGAGCTTCTAGTATCTTCTAACAGTGAAGGGTTGAAGATAGGGACTTCAACCCAAAAGGAAGAGGAAAACTAAGGCTGCATTTGGAAACGAATTAAATGCAAATTTGTAAGATGTAAATTGACATTCTACCGGTTTTGTTAAATACAAATCAGTTCACTATTTTTATGTTTGATTTACTCTTTTCACATTTGGCACCAATGGTGTAAATCAATCAGGAGACTTTTGCCAGCATTTGGTAACTTACACCGATGAAAAAGTATTGAATGGATCCCCAGGCCTTTTGACTACTGGATTTCTTGCAGGACCACCATAAAATTTAAAACAAAACAAATGTATCTCCACATTGATCCTTGCGTCCTTGTTCATTGAGTAGACATGGACCAGAAGGAACTGTATTGCTGTACCCATATAATGGAGGAACTGTACCCACTTTTATCATCGAATTACTTAGACCAAAAGCATGACCCCTCCATACCTTGGAGATCCCTTTTAATCATGGGAAGGATTTGAGAGGTTAACACATTCGCAGGGATGACGCCACTCTCAACCGACCAAGGGGATGCCGACAATCCTAGAAAGATCTTCACTGAGATGCTTGAAGTCTACTGGTTCCAAGAGCTCTTTAGGCTGTTGGTGTTACTGGAGCTGTTACAAGGGTGGTTGCTACAGAACTGAACCCAGATATAATTGAACAACCCGGTATTCAGAGCATCATTGAGATACCATCGGGGAAAGGGCACTGCGTAGCTATTTAATAAACCTTCCTCCCTCGATTGTTGTACCCAGATAGGTACCTGACTTGATCGTCTTAGTATTCATCCTTTCCTCTCTTGATGTCGAAATCTATGTTGCCGAACACAACATCACCGGTTGCAACGATTAGGAATCTCTGGCCATGAGTTCCTTGTGCATAGTCAGATGCTCGAACACTCATATAGATTATCGAACTCTCACATCTCAAACGCTATGAAGATATGGGAAAATAGTCATTATTCAAACCAATGTTCTGGTGGATGAGGGTAAACCCTTACCTATTTTCCTCATGAAAGAAGAGCATGAAGAATTACTTGGAAAAAATCGAGGTAGTTTTTCACCCCTAGATCGATGTAAATCTTGACATGTTTGCATTTTTACATTGATTTTAGGGGTATTTTTACAACATTTCCAAATACGTGTAATTATGGACTGGGATGCAATAATGTACTGAACTGGAATTTGCATCGTTGCCAAATTTAGCCTAAAGAAAAATCCAATTCCAACTATAGCGATGCATTCCTTGGCCCTAGAATTCAAGAACAAAACTAAATCAAAACATATTAAGGAATTGCCCTCAAAATCTTAAAGCAAAGTCCTCCCTATCCTCCTCCAAGAGCAGAGCTTTCATACAAAAAATGAAACCCAAGTTAATCCTGGAAAATTAGAAAGGCAAAATGCAAACTCCAAGAGATGCAAAGGAGCCACCGTTGCTAGAAGTTGCAACGACAATAGTGTTGATGCGGGAAGGAACAGGGGAGACATTTTTGGGTCTGCTACTAGGAAAATGATTAAAAAAAATAATAGATATGGAGAGAAAGAGAAAGATCATCATCAGAACTACTCCGAAACATCATCATTGGAACTATTCATCAGTTGGGTTTTATTTTTAAATTTAAGGAATAGTGGTGGGTAAATTCGACATTTCATTTCTTTCTATTAGCACTTAATGGCGATGTCAATTTTTAGAAACAGCAAGGGTACTTTAAGACAGTATGTAAACAATAAGGGTGCAATTAGTCAATTTCGTAAACAGTAGGGGTAGTTTAAAGAAATTGCCCTATATAATATTATAGTTGTACTTGACTGTTCTTTGTGTAAAATTTATGTATTTTTTCATTTTTTATATTTTATATTTTATTAATTTTATTATTTATTTATGACATTAAAGGTTATCACATTTAACCCAAAAGTTGAACCATTTATTAGTAATTTTTATATTTCATTTTTGGAAAGTTATAAATTATGTATTTCATTTTCATTATCAATAAAAATAATTCTTGTTTATTACAATTATTTTTTTTAATTTGATTAATTAAAATATCATAAATGTGTCTAATTTTTTCTACATTTTTATAATCTTCTATACTTATTTCTATTTTAAAAATTTTATTACCTAAGTATGACTTCATAGGTTAATCAATTTGATTCGGATGGCTGAATTGCTTAGCCAACACTTCGATAAAGAATTGTTTTATTTTTGAGTCAGTTTTAAAATATATGGATTTGTATTGTTAAAAATATTGACAAGTTATAATTAGTAGCATTGATTAGTGAAAATAACTTAAATATAGGATTTATTAAGAGAAAGTGGGATTTAATACCTTAAGTATAAGACTTAATAAGAGGGTATTAAAAGAGTTGGAATGTAATAATTGAAGTTACACTTTTAACCCTTACAATTAGAGATTGACTAAATACTTAAATATGAGCATTTTGATAACCATTAAAGTTGGAATTAAAACTATGTTAAAATGAATTTTTTACCATTTATCAAACAAAGAAATAGAGGGTAATTTTAGTCCAAAAAAAATCACACAGCATCCACTCTTTTATATATAGTATAGACTTAAGTAAAAAGGGAGCTTTAAATAAAAAAAAGATTTTTAATTCAAATCAAACTCATTTGATGCTCCATATCTATTTGCACAACACAATCGTCACTTTATCCCTTTTAATTTCAAATGCAATAAGAACTAAGATCAAGAAAAGAGGAGGACACGTGGCTCTATAGGACCCAATGTTTCTATCAAATTAGTTATGCACAACACAACTGTCACTTTATCCCTTTTAATTTAAAATACAATAAGAATCGTGATCGAGAAAAGAAGAGGACACGTGGCTCTATAGGACTCAATGTTTCTATTAGATTAGTTATGCACAACATAACTATCACTTTATCCCTTTTAATTTCAAAAGCAATAAGAACCGGGATCAAGAAAAGAAGAGGACAAAAAATATGTTTAATAAGGTTGATATGTCATTCAGGGCAGTTTGATCATAAAAATTGCATTTATGCTGACATGGATAACTTTTGTCAATGAACACTAATAGTGCTCTAACGGATGGTGAGTTTTCGAAAACAAAAAGTCACTGACATGGAATTTCTTGGACGTTTTGAAAAGTAATGGTGAATTTAATAAAAATGCTGAAAAGTCATGGTGAGTTTTAGACAATTTCTCATTAAATAATAATGAAAACTCCTAGAACTAGTTTGAGCTTCAAGGCTACTCCCTAGAGGACAGTTAAGGCCACTATGTCAACCAAACTTCCAATCATGGTGCCAACTTCTGATGACAAGTTAATAAGACTTTTCATGCCACATTGTCACAAGTGTTCTCTTCGCCGCACCATCAAGTGCCATCCATCATGCCTACAGCCACCACTCCAGTGTCCAAGTGTGTGTCATGGGTGGGCTATGCATGTATTTTTGTATGGGGGATTGCCAATGACATTCTTGTAATTACCTAGTATGATTTTTCATCATTTTGATGTATCTTTATGTCACTCCCCCAAAAGCTTAACGTACTCTTTGAGGGGAGGTAGGTAGTCGAGTAAATCAAGAGCATGTAAAAAGGTTAAGCATGAGATCCCATCGACACTGAACTATGCGCTTATGCTTGTCATCCATTAATGCAATACAAGTTGCCTTTTGTCTAATTTGTGTGCCATCTTTGTTGCCTTTTCTTGTGTTGTTGCTTGTTTCTTAGGCTTACTCGTCGCATTCGAGTGCCGCATGGGGCCCCAACGACTAGCCCTGTGACAGTTGGTATCAGAGCAGGAGCTCCTACACACATTGGACCCTGTCTTCGCCCCTACTTCAGCACAATGAAGAGCAACCGGGACATTGCGGATGACACACCACACGGGCAGCACCAAGCCCACGACACTGATGAGGCTCCACTTGACGAACCTACCAAGACACAAGCCCCAAAGGGCCACACAACTAAAACTAGCAAGCGTGACAAATCTTTCGACCAACTAGCTAGCATGGACATGCACATCCTACGTTGCGAGGCAATAGTAGGTGAGACCCGAGACTGGGTTGACGAACTCCATCTCAACATGGAGATGGTAGAGAATGCTGTGGTGGAGCTGGAGAGCCGCTTTAACAGTGCCCTTTGAGACGTCCAAAACACCGTGCAGCAGTCACAAGCGAACTCTTCCCAAAGCAGCCTTCAAGGCTTGATGGACAACTTCTAAGCGCAGTTGGATGAGATGAGGGTCAAGTTGACAATCATGAAAAGAGCTATGGCCAATTCCACCAGCTTCTCATCCGCTACATCCACCAACATCAAGGTGCGCTAACCAACTCCATACTCCGGTGCTTGTGATGCTCGGGAGCTTGAAAACTTCTTGTGGCAACTTGATCAGTACTTCTCCGTGATTGGCATCCATGATGACCAGACTCAGGTACGTACAACTGCCATGTATTTAAATGATATTGCAATGTTATGGTGGCATAGATGTTGCAAGGACATTGAACGTGGCACTCGGACCATCAACACCTGGGCCAATTTCAAGAGAGAGATCAAGTGACAGTTCTTCCCCAAAAATGTTGAGTACTTGGCATGATGAAAGTTGAAGAACTTGAAGCACCAAGATTCATTACATGACTATGTCCAAGAGTTCTCAGCCCTGACCCTTGAGATCTCCGACATGTCTGACAAAGACCTTTTGTTCAACTTCATGGATGGTCTTAAACCATGGGCGGAACTCAAACTACAACGGCGTGGGGTGAAGGACTTAGCAATAGCCATGGCGGTGGCAGAGCAACTAGTTGATCTAAGGAAGTCAGAAGAGGAAGACCACCAATCACATAGCCCGTGCACCAATAGCGTGAGTGGGGGAGATCAGAAATCAACCTCTACATAGGAGAAACCAGTGCCCGCTAACATACCCAACAATTACCAACAATGGAAGAAGCCACAAGGAGGCCCAAGCTATCAAGGCCACTGGTTCACTAGGAGACCAACTACTACTCCTACGCCTTGTTATCTTTGCAATGGGAAACATTGGACGAATGATTGTCTAACACGGAAGAAACTCACTGCCCTCTTCGCTAAACTCAACGACAGTGAAGAGAGCGATGAGGAAAAACCCACAGCGGCGCCAAGAGTAGGCGCCCTCCAACTCATCAACGTCAACGCCATGGTTAAGAAAGAGGCCACATCCAAGCAGCCCACCAAAGCCCACAAGGGGCTGAAATATGTAGACATCATCCTCGGTGGGAGGCCGACCCAAGCCTTGGTGGACACTAGGGCCACCCATAACTTCATCTCGCTTGCGGAGGCAAAGCGACTCAGCTTGACCACCACCAAACAGACAGGGTGGATCAAAGCTGTCAACTCAGGGGCCAAGGCAGTAGAAGGCATGGCTCGTAGGGTAGATCTCCAAGTTGGGTCATGGAAAGGACCCATCAATTTATTTGTAGTACCTTTGGATGATTTTCAGGTTGTCTTGGGAATGGAGTTTCTCACATAGGCGGAAGCAGCTCTCATGCCATACATAGACAGTCTGCTCATCTTGGATGAGTGTTCTCCTTGCATGATTCCAGTGACAACAGCCTTGAAGGTACATGAGAAGCAACTTTTGGCCCTGCAATACTATTAGGAAGCAGATACCCACGAAGTTAGCGCCATGCCTACAAGGAAGACCCCGTCTCAATCATCTCACATCAGCACTGGGACGGGTTGGGAAGTCATCACCAGGAAGAAGTCTCTCCCAAAGCCGTTCCAACATCAGCACCAACGCCAGTACCAGTGTCAGCAGTAGCACCAGCACCAACAATAGCGCCAACCAGTTCCACTATGACCATCATCAGGGAGAGCGAGTACTACCAAATCCACTTAGGTACCCTGTTCGCCACTACAATGATCAAACCAACCCTCATAGGAGCCTTGTGAGGAACAACCCTTGGGAAAAAAATCATTAGTGGGAAGAATGCCCGAAAAATCCAAACTTTCATTTTGACCTAGCCCTAGCCAAAACCCTTCCTAACACCAAAGCAGAACAACCAAAATCCTACCTTGAAGCAGCTGGGCAAGGACTTAACGTAGGGACTAGCCACAGGTTTTCCCACCATCCAGAACACCCTAAAGACTTCCACCCATCATCATGCCCGGGCCTTGGAAGAGATAAACTTCGTGGAGCAGCTAAAGAACCCTCCTTCATCAACATCTGATCTGAGCTTCGAGCAGAAGCTAGTCTTCGATGATGAAGACTAAATTGAGTGGGGGAGACTGTCACAAGTGTTCTCTTTGCCACAACATCAAGTGCCATCCATAGTGCCTATAGCCGCCATGTCATGGGTGGACTATGCATGTATTTTTGTATGGGGGATTTCCAATGGCATTCTTGTAATTACCTAGTATGATTTTTCATTCTTTTGATGTATTTGTATGTCACTCCCCCAAAAGTTTAACGTACTCTTTGAGGGGAGGTAGGTAGTCGAGTGAATCAAGAGCATGTAAAGGTTAAGCATGAGATCCCCTAGACATTGAATTGTGTGCTTATGCTTGCCATCCATTAATGCAATACAAGTTGCCTTTTGTCTAATTTGTGTGCCATCTTTGTTGCCTTTTCTTGTGTTGTTGCTTGTTGCTTAGGCTTACTCGTCGCATTCGAGTGCCACACGGGATCCCAACGACTAGCCCCATGACAACATGGAAAGTATACTTGTAATTCTGATTACAAGCTCTTATGTTGAATGTCGAAGGCTCAAAGCCTCCAAAGAAGTTAGTGAAAATTAATATGAATGGTGCCTGGACTCACTTGGGATCGGCAACTGGGAAAGTGATCCATGATGATAGGGGTAATTTCATGGTTGCCGAGCTCTTCTCTCGTTGAATTTGAAGCCTTGGCAATCCTCAAAGTTCTGAAATTAGCTAGAACCATGGCTATAGACTCTGTTGTACTTGAAAGTGATACTAGAATACTTGGATTTAGAAACACTTAGCCAGAGGCAGTAAAAAAAAACTGCCTTTATACCATATTAAAGAAGGTAGAGTTATTTCGTTGTTATTACAGAGGCACTTTCTATTGCCTCTATAATTAACAATTTTGCCTTTTGATATTAGTGGGCCTAAAAACTAGTCGTTGTTTGATGTTTCACACCCAAAAACAATTGTTCTCACATAAAGTCTATTCTCGACTTATGACGACTCGTCACTTTCTTTGGAACCAAACCTAGTTCGCTGTTTGTTCCTTTTTGCCCTTTTCTTCTCCATTTCTTCTCTCTGTTTATTCCTTCATCTCCTCTTTACTTCCTCCTCTCTTCCTCTTTTCTTCCTCTTTTTTCCTCATTTTCTTTAGCGCCAACCTCCTTGAGCAATATTAGAATTGAGTTGAAATCGTCCAACTCGACGATTCCACTGGTGAAATTTGCTCAGACCCAAATCTCTCCTTCAAACACTATTACCCACCCACCAAGACCATTTTCATCACTGGCAAGGAGTGCCAGAAGCCCAACCTCCTCGCCACCTCCGGTGACTTTCTTCGTGTATGGCACATTTCTAGCAATTGGGTCGAGTTCAAGAGCCTCCTCAACAGCAACAAAAACAAAGAGTTTTGCGGCCCACTCACCTCCTCTGATTGGAACAAAGCCGAGCCGAAAATAATTGGGACTTTGGGCATCGACACCACTTGAACTATTTGGGATATCGAGAAGGAAACCCTAATACCCAGTTAATCGCGCATGATAAGGAGGTTTGCAATATTGCCTAGGGAGGCATTGGAGTTTTTGCTTCAGTTTCCGTAGATGGATCCATCAGGGTTTTTGATTTACGCGACAAGGAGCACTCGACTATCATCTATGAAAGTTTTGAGCCTGACATGCCACTTGTGCGGTTGGGGTGGAACAAGCAGGACCCAAGGTACATGGCAACCATAGTCATGGGCAGTTTTAAGGTGGTGGTTCTAGGCATCTGGTTTCTGATGCTGGTGGTGGTGGAGTTGCAGAGGCACCAGGCTAGTGTTAATGCAAAGCTTGGGTGCCACATAGTAGTTGTCATATATATATGGCTGGAGATGATTCTCAGGATATGGGATCTTTCATCGATGGGTCAGCCAGTGGAGGGTGGATTTGATCCAATTCTGGCATATACAGCCAGGGTGGTGATTGAGCAACTGCAGTGGTCGTCGACTTAGCCGGATTGGGTTGCGATTGCTTTCTCGACTAAGCTGTAGATACTCAGGGTTTGAAAGCTTGGGTGGAGTCTGATATTAAAGATTATGGGGTTTGATTCATTGCCCTTTTTTGCTTCTTGTTATCATCTTTCAAAAATATGATGTGTCTTTTTTTCCCCTTAGTGACGGGTTATTAG
Source organism: Nelumbo nucifera (assembly GCF_000365185.1). The sequence goes on from NW_010729152.1 coordinate 2,722,903, forward strand.
TTATTACCATCTCTGACTTTAGTGGTGCTAGCATAGTAACATGGGTCGGTCGGTTGTAGACTTGTAGTCTGTAAATTGGGTTGTTGATTTCTTCGATTTCTTCCCTTAATTTTCTTTTGTTTTCATATTTAATAGTTCTGAAAGTAGGAATCTTCACCTATTTCAAGGTTTCAAGCCGAAATTCGGTATTTCTATCATTAATGGTATAAAACATGGGTTGAATGACAAAAAAAATGTTTAGTTCGTGCATTTACTTTCTGGTGATGATTTGTTTTTTTCCCATTTTCTTTAGCGCTTGAGATTGAGGATGTTGTCAAGTTGTATAGAAGGAAAGAAGCCATTCAACTTAATGCTTGCATCATTTGGCAACGTGGATTAGGAGCTGCCTGTTGTTGGGCTTCATCACTTGGTATTGGTACATTATTTGCCTACAATGATGTCAACAACAATGAAAGCAAGCAATTATTGAAACTTCTTTATTCCTTTGGTCAATTATTAATTAATACCTAAAGTAAACCAATCCACTAAGCTTCTAAATTGGAGATTGTAGAACATTTGAAGGTATCTTTGTTTGGCTTGCTTTAGTTCTTCGTTCAACTGTCTCCGGAAGCTGTAGGTGGATCCCATGTTCAACACTTTGTTTGCATAAATCTTCCATGTGCAGCTACAAAAGATTCATCAAAGAATACATGAAATATCAGAAAAGAAATAAATGAAAATAAGCTATAAACAGTGTATGATTACATGCAATTTATGTTTGTTAATGATTTTTGGTTTGTGCATTATGGTAAACAAAAAGTATTAGGCTCTTCTAGTTACCATTCATATATGCATTGAGAAGATAATGGGATTTTTCCTGTCCGCCAAAAACCCACTGTTCCAAGAACGGTTCAGATATTAGAAACTTCATGATATGATATCAGTTTTTCCTTTTCTTTTGCTTTACTATATAGTGCACAAATGAAAATTTTCAAATTTGCAGTTAGGTCATGCGTAAGTAGTAAATGCATAAAGTCATATTTAATTTTAGTATGGTCAAGTCATGCTAGACAAGGCATGTCATATTTTGGTATCTTAGTGTTTGCCCCATACTAACATGTACGTGTACATATACATTAAGCTCACATATATATTAATTATGAATATAAAATAGAAAAACAATAGCTATTAGGCAAAAAGTTTAATGTACTGACAACATACTCCATGTGTTGTTGGAATTAAGGTAACTGAAATACTTTTTGTAGTGTACCATATGTATCAATCCAGCATCTTAATTGATGAAAACCACCCATGCAACTCAATCAAACTTCCATATAAACACATCAGAAAGGTGCTGAGCTTGTTCTTTGAAGCTGATACTTTGGCTCAGGAGGTGGTGCATATGGCAATATCTTTTCTAGTTCCTTCTATTTTTTTAAGCCTTTCATTCTCCTCTTCTAGACGTGAAACCTTGTTCTCAACCTCATTGGTGTATGCTTACTTCCTAGCTAATGACTGGGCTGCAAAATCCCTCTTCTAGCTGTGTTATTGTTTGATTAATTGTTCCCATTTATAGATTTTCTCTCTCTTCTTTACCTTACTCTTAAAAATTTCCAGTTAAATAAAATATGATTTTGGTCTGCAACTTCTATTGCTGGCTTCAAATGGTTGAGGTTAAGCCTCGGTTGAGTTGATTTGTGTAAACTCTATTCAACATGAGAGTCCAATCCATCATCATTTACTAATTTGAACTAGCATTGATGAATGGTTATTTCAAAAGAACTTGTTCAACTAAAATTTCCTCATCTGAACAAGGACATATATAACCTGCTTTAAATTTTGGAAAAACTAGATCCAATTGGTAGACATAAATTGTTCCCCAAAAATAAAAGATACAGAGATCAGTTCTTAAGGTTGTTCAGCATTAGTTTCTTTCATCATCATATAAGCCTTATGTTTTGTTCTTTTTAATAGGCCTTGCTTTAGGTTTCTTGTGATTTTGTAGTTCAAATTGATGGGAAGCTCTCCCTCCCCTTTTAATAGCAAATTTTCTTATCATCATTTAATTAAATCTTATACATAACTGAATTCCATAATCCAAAACCACAACACATTTTTTTTTGTAGTTTGCAATTGATGGAGCCACAATTGACCAAACAAGGCTTCTAGATATTATTATTATTATGATGACGATGACTTAAAAGAAGGGTTATTAGGTGAAACTCCCCTTCACTTTTTTGAAATTCTCTTTGAGTAGGACTTGGTTTTTCTTTACCTCCACAGACCCCCCGTTAGATATTTTATTTATATGTACCTTCTGTCAAGTCCAAAATACCCACATGTGCCATTATTATTTTTTAATAACAAAACTGACCCTTACCAAACTAATTTTGATATAACAAAAATGCCCCTAATTTATTCTTCTCTCCTATTTCATGTTCACTCATCTCACAACCCACGAGAGGAGTTCAATTCATCAACCAATGGTTCAATTCAAGTGAATGGATGAGTCTAAATTCATGATTTTGGTTCAAAGAAAAGAGTTTCATAGGTGTGGTTTTTAATGGCAAACGTTTGACATAGGGTCACTGCCTCATTGGAAAAGTTGGTGGAGTCCAAACTCGTAATTTACATGTTTGGATAGTCAATATGCACCATGTTTTAAAAAGAATTTGACCAAGAATAAGATATGATAATTTAGGCCCTATTTAGGAGGGTTTTTAAAATGAATGTTCCCAACATTGATGTGGGATTACCAAATTTTCACCAAACATAAGAGTTCACATTGGCCGGCACTGCACATCACAATTGTGTATTGGGAACATCTTTCAATGATAATATGGAAGATGTTTTTTTTTTGATGAATATGATAATATGGAAGATGTTCCCAATGCATGATGAGATGTGCATGTGGGGATTGATCTCCATACATAACTTAAGGTTTTTTTTTTTATATTTTTTTATTTTTTTTATGTGGGACCTATTTCAAGGGGCTGCCTAAAAGTCCTCCCAAAGAGACACTCAGTTGGGTTAATATTTGTTTCAGGTATGAATCTCATCATAAGAGTTGGATTTAAAGACCAAGATACCTTAGTAAAAAAATTTCAGAATGAATCTCTCTCTAAAAATTTCTTCCCTAGGTAATTTCCTTATGACTGTCCTATTTTATTTGATTATATAGGACAATCCATTCTTGGCCTTGCCAAGTTTTCGTTGGTTAATCTGACCTAATTTTGGACCAGTTTGGGTCAAATTTTGGTTTGATATTTCAGATTGACCTGAATTTGATTCTACATATTGTCATTACCCTGTACACTGTAAAGGTTTTATATTTCATGAAAATTTCTGGATGCAGCACTATTTCCTCTAGCTATGATTGCATTAAAGGTCATACAATTCCTAGTTTTCCACCTTAATTAACATTTTCTTCACCAAATTTTCTTTGGACTTCCCTCTTGCTTTTTGTTGCTTTTATAGATTATTTTCATAAAAACTATAGTGCCTTAATATTCAGTTTTTGGGTAATGTAGAAACCTTGCTTTTGCCTAAGGTTGAGTTTGTTTAGCATCTTCTTTAATTTGCTACAAAGAATACTAAATTTGTTTTTAAGTGCTGACCATTAAAGCAATCCATCGTATGGAGGTGATCTGTTAATGGATTGTTTACATTTGATTTTAAGGTGTGTATCTGGTAGAAAAAAAATGGAGTGCTTTGTTAGGTCACAGATTGAAAAGCATAGAGGAGCGATTCCAAAGGAGAATAACTGTTCCACCCTGATGAGGAACTACAACAAGATGAATATCACTAAACTCATTTTATGGTTCTTTGAATGGGAAACCGGTTTATTACTTTTACCTTTATCTATACAGGACGAATAGCACTAGAAAGCCATCTGTTGAATCTAAAAAGAAATAATTTTAAGTAAAACCATATACACTAGCCATAAAAGAAATATTCACAAACTGTCAACTGTAAACTGTCTTACTAGTATACTTGTTGGCTTGCAAAAACTGGCAGATCTAAGAGATTGAGTCGTTCCCCAGTCTTGAGTGAATCATTTCCTTTTCCTAATATGTATTATTGGACTACAGGAGCACTTGAACCATGGATTGGTGTTAGGAGATGATTTTTTCTCTTTCTGGAAATGGGTTCTAGTAGACCTGAGTAAATATAATGCAATTCATCTTTGCAGGAACTAGTTGAATGGAATAATCGCTATAGGCAGAAGTTTGGACTTGTTTTTCTTATATGTGCATCCGAGAGAAGTACACCTGAAATACTTGAAGAATTGAAGGTAAGATCTGAACTATTTTTGTTTTTTTTTCCATTTCTTTTCTATTTGTGTTAACACAAAATAAACTTTTCTAGAACCTGATAAGATGGTAATTTGCAGTGTTTAGAAAACCAGACTGGACTGGTTGGGTGGACCAGTTGAATTGTGACCTAGGCCCTTGATCAGTTTTGTCATACCCTGAAAACCATAATTCATGAAAAACAGGCCAAAACTGGCTAACCTGCCGGTTTAACCAAAAAATTGGTGAATAGGTCTCAGTTTTATAAAACCGCTTGGGTCATTACATGAATAGAAAATTCAAAAGGGTAATGGCAAGACTTGAATACAGATGACATCTATCTGAAATTTGAATTGTCAAAGATGTGTTACATTCATCACTTCAAAGTATACATCTCACTCAGAATGCCCTTTTGCAACCTTTTGCTCATAGCAAAAATGTTCTTTTTTTTTGATGAATGCTCATGGCAAAAATGTTAATCTTAAGGAGAATTGCTGGATGACCTACACATACTTCAAAGCCAGATATCATATTTTCTACTCTGTCTTCTTGTTTTCTTTTTATTGTTTGTTCTTTCTGTTAGTTTACATGATTCTGTAGTTTATAATTCTAAGTCGCTTTTCTACCTGGCTTTGTCAAAGAAACGGTACCCAAACAGACCCATAGTTGAGTTTGAGATTGCAGCACAGGAGGAGATGAAGATAATTGAACTGCGTCTTGCCAAACTGTTTGCAGCTAAAGCAGAAGTCACTTCTCCTATGGGTACTCAGTATTACGTCTCTCAGTGACAAAAGCAGGAGGTATCTTTTATATAACACTGTCTTCTTTTTTAATCAAGTAAACTGTTTATACTTGTTAACAAATGTCTGTTTTCTTGTTCCATTAATGTTCCTTTTCATCTCCATGCTATTCCCCTTGGTTTTTTTTGGTTAACTTTGTTGCATGTGTGTGCTTATTTTTTTTTGTGCAACAAATTATTGTCTCTATTTTGTCAAACATTATTGATCTGTTGGTCTTTGATGCAATAATCTTATGATAATGTCTTGAATTGGCCCATTTATAAATATAGATTATCATGTGGTATGTCAATAATCCAGGACATTTTAATGGTCGGATGTACTAACATGGATCATGTTCCTCCTCATCTAAGCCTTGTCCCAACTTTGGTATCGGGTACATGAATCCTGTTTTACCATTCCGTTCCATTCAGCATCATATCCATTTTTAAATTATAAGCCCTTAAACCATTCTTACTACTTCAGCCCATTTACTTTTTGGTAGCTCTCCTAGCCCCTTCAAACAGATCACTTTTTTTTAGGAGTGCTATAGATGGTCTTCTCTGTATGTGACTGAACCATCTTAGTCTGCTTTCCCTATTAATCCAGGACATTTTACAAAATTGTCATTGGCTCAAGTTTCATACAAGTAATTTTTAATTTATTTTGTTCATCAAATACAATATTTTATTTTATTTTATTTAATTTTTATTTATACTATTCAATATCCGATTGCAACCCAAATTCAATTTGAATATAATAAAAATCTGATGGATAAATCTGGTTGGAATATGAACATAAATGGATCAAATTTGGATCTACTTATATCTGATATGATTCCATCTGTTTGCAGCCCTAGACTTGATGAGTTGCCTGAGTGGCAATCATTGGCATTTAAGGGTTTCCACAATGACCTTTAACTGAAAAAGAGAGATAATTGCACAAAAGATCTGTGACATCCCTCTCGCACTGTCATCCAACTTGTATGATTCATTAGTAGATTCATGTTAAGCTACGTATGGGAATGCATGGAAGTTCACTCTATGTTTGCAAAAAGGATATATGCATATGAGGCAAAATACAATATCATTTTGAAAAATAGTGTAGTGTAACTTTTGAAAGTAAAAAATTTGGTGCATTTTGTCCAAGGTTGATGTTTTGTTCTTCAACTTGTGGAAGATCGTGTAAGAATAATTGGAGAATATCTGACTGTTGCTTCTGAAGTTCATGGTGGTAAAGCATCTCAAACCTCAGCTAGAACTCGCCCTCCCATCACAACACATGTCCTGGAGGTCTCTCGTGGATCCCCAGCTGCTGGCATTGAGGTACAGTTGGAGATGTGGGACCATTTTACCTTTTTGTAGAATGAGAAGAAATTGAGCAGAATGGACACCTTAATAAAGAAATAATCATCACACCATTTCATGAACCTGGGGTAGAAAGTGGGATCAAACTTATCACAAGCACTATTTTGAACCTACAAGAAGAAAAATAAAGCTCAGATCAGTCCTTGATCATCCAATTCCATAATAGCAAGGTTATGTGAAGGGAGGGGCTATGCTAGCTATCCAATTACAGTAAGGACAAAGCTGGATAGGATTTACATGATATGACACTCTTTTATAGGTATTCATTACTACTGAAAAGTCCTTAACAGCCAAATGTTTTTTCCAGTCATTGCTAAAACTTTTGTAGAAGGCAGCATACTCTTCCTTGGTGATTTCTTCTGGCTTATAGATTGGCTTCTGCTTAATTGTTCACTAAATTCTACTCATGTGAAACTTCCTTGATCTTCTTCTTTTTCTTCCCTTCTCTTTCTCTTCATCAACATCCTCAACCTTACCTTCCTCATCCTTCTTTTCTTCTTCATCCTCATCATCAGAGATCTCCTTCTTAGTGGTCTTTTCAGCCTAGAGAGAGATAAGCCTTTTTATTTGATTGTGAGCCATACTCCAATTTATATTTGATTCTTTTCATTTAAGAGGGATAAGCCTTTTGGGTTCCTTTCCAAACTGCAAACCCATATGGTTTGCTTCTCTTGGATATAACATCTCATTTCTGAAGCCATATTTTGCTATAATGATTCTCCTCCATAAAGAATTAGTCCTCATTGAGTCACTAGTATCGCCGTCCCAATAGAGAGATCGATGGATAGTGATCAGTTGTAACCAACATTTTAAATTGCCTGAACATATGGTATACTATAAAGCCCAAGAAAAGAGATGGGTTGAGGAGTGAAAATGAACTATCCACAAACTACCACCCAAATGTAGAAGACCGATTTGCCGTGCCAAGGTGGTGGACCTCTCTGTGATAATTATTCTAATTTCACTATAGTTCAGAATACAAAGGGTTTGTCATCTTTCCAATCCTTGATTTTCTTTGTTATGAAAGATTTTCATTAATTGAAGCATGTAACACTTCAATGACAAATCTCTCTAATTAACCTTCCATAATCTTTAATTAACCATAGTCTATCTTAATGTATGTATGATTTTCAATATGCTGGAATAGAAATAAGACTGAAAAGAAATTAAGAGAAAGAGCTTCCTTTACTTGTAGGGAACATAGAGAAAATGGCTGATGTAATATAGTCAAAGCTTTGGCCTAAAATTATAACTTTTAGGTGGCAAACTAAACGTGCATTCGCACGACTCACAACATCAAGGGTCCCACTAAGCTTCTTGATGAAGGGTGATTTGGCCCGACCTAGCGAAAAGGGAACACGTGGACACGACCTGATTAAGAGATGACAGCTCAGCCTGGCAAGATTAGTTCACAACATTTGAGCTCGAGTAATCAATCACCTTGGCACAGGGTCATTTCGATGCAGGGTCACCATGGCGCAAGGTCACCTCAGCGTAGAGTCATCTCGGCATCGAGACACCTCGGCATTAAATCCAGTTCGGAACTAAAAGACTGAAGCATCAGCCTGGGGTTACCGACCCGGACTGCCACGTAACGATCCTGAAAGTCTCTCCAACAGACTCCAAACCTCACGGGATCACACCATGTAACGGCAAGCCTAATCTTCTCCCTGTCCGGATTGGGCAGAATTGATAATCTTTATTAATTGATATGTTACTCCCCAATTAAAGCGGAAATGGATCCCATTAGGACAAAGATCCTGGAATTGATCTGCAAAACCCATGAGGTCTCAACTATATAAAGGCACCAACCCCAATGACACAAGGTACGCGTGATTTTTCTTCTCTCTAGCTCTCTAGCTCTCTATCTCTCAAAGCATCAGAGTGATCTCGCCGGGTTAGCCACCCTAGGTTAGCCACCCCGGGTTCTCTAATCCTCTGTCTTGCAGATTCATCTAGCTCGCTGCTCAACTGGAAGCCAGATCATCCTCAAGCAGGGAGTAGTCAAATCACATTACATCAATTGGCGCCGTCTGTGGGAAATCGATCAAAAATTCATCTTCTTTACAGTCATCAACCTTCTTCTGAATCAATGGCATCTTTTGGTCACGCCGGGCAAAGCAGTGAGATGAACGTCTCTTGGGGACAACCCCAACTCCCTTCAGTGTGCATCGGCCAGTTCACCATCCCGCTTACTGCAGCTGGGGTTTCAATGCTGACCACGCCACCGAGCACCACGCAGGTGAATGCCCCACTCCCCCCGGTGGTAGGCGCAACCTTTGCTGAGCCTTCCGTAGTTTCCCCCAGAGTTGAACAACCCCAGTTTAATGACCTGGTGCAGTGTGTGGGGGCCATGCTGGTCCAAATGCAGCAGGTTTAGCAATTCCAGCAGTACCAGCAGTACTAGCAGCAGCTCCCCCCATTACCGTAGAGCCAGCAACTGGTTCCACCTCGGCACCCAGGGGCTCAGTAGAATTAGAACAGATCTCGTGTGAACCAGGACACCATTCGATCTCCCCACCGAGGCGAAGAGACTTCCCAAGTCCCAGTTCCTCATAGAAGTCAGGTCTCACCCCGCGGGAGGAGAGACGGTCAGATTACTCCACCTGCTTCACAAGGGAACCTCAGAAAAAGGTCCGGGGATACTCAACCCAATAGGGCCAATCTTCCTCGGCTTGCAACAAGAAGATGGGTCGCTTGTAGGTAACCAGTTCGGGGTTCGGGGTGCGAAATCAAGGCAGGGCCTCTCCGTCCATGATAGCCAGCCCCAGAATCCCACGAGGAACCAGGAGCTACCTCGCGGCAGAACGATACCGGAGCATACAAAAATCAGTAGCACCAATGCCGAGCTGGTAAAGAAGCAGCAATAGAGGCGTCATAAGGCATGCCATACTTCAGCTTAGAATAGCTAGTATGGCATGCCATACTTCAGCTCCGTCCATGATAACCATCATCCTCCCCTACTTTTCGGGTCGTCTCCCCTGTCTCCCGAGCTCTTGGTGACCCCGATGCCCAAAGGTTTCAAGATGCCTCCCTTGGACAAGTATGACGGGTCTTTTGACCCTAATGATCATGTGGACTCCTTCCAATCCAAGATGCACCTAGCTGGGGCTGACGAGTCTTGTATGTGTGTGGCCTTCTCCACCACTTTAAGGGGGTAGTTCAGACCTGGTACCAGAACCTCACGCCGGGATCGATCAAGAGTTGGGCGCAGTTCGCAAATTTGTTTACCTCGCACTTCATCACCAGCAAGAAGTGCCCGAGGTCATAGGAGAGCCTCCTCAATGTGGTTCAGAGAGAAGGAGAGTCGATTAGAAGCTACATCAAGCGCTTCAACAACACCTACCTGCAGATCGCTGACTTAGACCCGGCGGTAAGACTCACAGCAACTAAGAAAGGAATAACTCACAAAGAGTATAATGGCATGTGGTGGCCAATAAACCAAAAGACATCACTGAATTCCTCAAGCTAGCTGACTAGTTCATCGGAACCGAAGAGGAAATGAACCAGAAGGTTGACAACCCGGCAGAAAAAAGAAAAAGAGACAGTGACAACACAAGTAGTGATGGGCACAAAAGAAGAAAGAGCAAGGCCCCGAGCAGGGGAGGAAACAAATATGGAAGCCGATCTCCTTCGCGATCTCGCAAGTCAAGTCGGCACTCCAGGACCCCACCTGTTGAAAGGATGAACTACACACCTCTCAACACTAAGTGAGGAGAAATCCTAATGGTCATCAAGGACTCCTCCTTTGTCAAGTGGCCTCCTAGGTTGAGGGGAAATCCTGCAACAAGAAACCAGAATGTATATTGTCATTTCCATAGAGACCACGGGCACAACATGGAGAACTGTAGGAACCTCCACAACGAGATCGGGGAGCTCATCCGCCGTGGGTACTTAAAAAATTTTGTACAGCAAGAAGAAAGAAGTTAGGCAGATCGGCAAGTAGACACGCAGGGAGACTAGAGAAGGAATGCCCTCGTGACCTGCAACAGGTAGAACGAGCAGCCGCCATGGTAGTTTCCCGAGGTGAGACCGATCTGCGGGGTGATCAATTTGATTGTTGGCGGATCCATCATCGGGGGTGTACTTCAGCAGCTGGACAAACCTTAGTCCACGAACTAGAAAACAAAGAGGAGAACCCGCCAAAGAGACCTCGACTTGAAGAACCAATTTACTTCATGGAGGATGATGCGCATGGGATCTAGTATCCTTACGATGACGCTCTAGTGATAAAACTGAGGCTCAACGACTTCGAAGTCAAGCGAATCCTAGTGAACTCGGGTAGCTCAGCAGATATTCTATTCAAGGACACCATCGACAAGTTACAACTCTAGAAAAGTGACTTAAAGCTGACGGACACTCCCCTGGTAGGCTTTAGCGGTGAGGAGGTCAGACCTCTCGGGCGAGTTTTAGTACCCGTAGAGGTTGGCACGTGGCCGAATATCACGAGGTTCGAGCACACGTTTTTGGTGGTCGCGACTCCCTCTCCTTATAATGCCATAGTAGGTCGACCAATTACGCATGTCCTACGTGCAGTAGTATCCCCCTACTATTTGGCAATGAAGTTCTCAACGGACTATGGAGTGGGAGTTGTGCGAGGTGACCAACTCAAATCTTGCAAATGCTACATAGTCACCCTCAAGGGGAAAGCAAAGCTAGAGGCTGATATTGAGCTCGAGCGACCAACAGCGTATGCCGACGAGTGAGCTGCCCCAACAGAGGAGACGGTCCACATCCCGATCTCAGCCAATGACCCGACCAAGACTCTCCAGATCGGTGCTTTGATCGATGAGCCACTTTGCTCTCAATTGGTAAGCTTCTTACTAAAAAATTTAGATATATTTGTCTGATCCGCAACAGAGATGCCCAGAATAGATTCCAAGATTCTAACTCATAAATTAAATACCGATTACTTAGTCAGGCTAGTTATATAGAAAAAGCACAACCTCGCCCCAGAATGCTAGAGGATAGTCGATGAAGAGGTCGGGATGCTCTTAGCGGAAAACTTCATCAAGTAAGTCCTTTACCCGAGCTGGGTAGCTAACCCAGTTCTGGTAAAAAAGGCCAACGGCAAGTGGCGCAAGTGCGTCGATTACACTAACCTGAATAGAGCCTGCCCGAAAGACTGCTTCCCGCTGCCCAAGATCGATCGCCTAGTGGACGCAACCTCATGTCATGAGTTGTTGAGCTTCCTCAGCGCCTATTCCGGTTACAACCAGATTAGGATGGACCCCGCTGATGAAGAAAAAACTGCCTTTATCGCTGAGCTCGGGTTATATTGCTACAAGGTCATTTCCTTCGGACTAAAAATTGCCGGGGCAACTTTTCAACGCCTTATAAATAAAATTTTTGAGCCGTTAATCGGCAATAAAATCGAATGCTATGTTGATGACATAGTCATGAAGACACAGTATTCAAACTTTTTGCTACATGATCTGCATAGTGTTTTCCAAATTTTATGAAAATATAATATGAAATTAAATCCCAATAAGTGTGTCTTTGGGGCCACGTCGGGTAAATTTTTGGGTTATATAATCACCGACCTGTTGCTGATCTGAAATAACTCACTCGCCCATGGCCCTTTGCACAGTGGGGAATTGACATACTTGGCCCATTCCCGCCAGCGACAGGACAAAGGAAGTTTCTGATTGTAGCAGTAGACTATTTTACGAAGTGGGTGGAAGCTGAACCTCTAGCAACAATCACAACACGTAACATACAAAATTTCTTTTGGAAGAACATAGTATGTCACTTCGGGCTACCTCGGGTACTCATCTCTGATAACGAGAAACAATTCGATGATATCAAGTTTCAGAAATGGTGTGCCGAAATGGGAATTTAGCAAAATTTCCCTTTGGTGGCACACCCCTAGGCGAACGAGCAAGCGGAAGTCACCAACGGAGCCATACTTCGCGGACTAAAAGTTGGCTTTGCTCGAGCCAAAGGGTTGTGGGTAGACGAACTGTCAGTGTACTCTGGGCCCTACCGTACTACCATCAAGACTGCCACAGGTGAGACTCCTTTTAACCTCACTTACGGAACAGAAGCGGTGATCCCATCAGAAATCGAGGTGCCTACACTACGCTTGGAGGCCTACGATGAAGAGAAGAATGATGACAAGCTCCGTACCAATCTAGACCTGGTGGAAGAGGTACGAGACCTGTCATACATTTGGATTATAGCCTACCAATAGAGAGTAGCTTGGTACTATAACGCCTGGGTCAAAAAACAACACTTCCGCGCCGGTGACCTGGTTCTTTGGAAGGTTATGGTACCTGAGCCTGGCATTGGTAAAATTGGACCAAATTGGAAAGGTCCGTACCGAGTAAGACAGATATTCGGGGAAGGTACGTACGAGCTCGAGACTCTGGAAGGGAAGAAAGTACCTCGAGCGTGGAACATCGGCGACCTAAAAAGATATTACTTGTGATCACCAAATTGGAGAGAGGACTATGAGTCACTCCTAGAAGCCCAAGGGCTATGATGCCGAGCTGACATAAGACCTCGGCACTATGATAAGTCCTAGTCGCCTCCTCAGCATAGGCAGATAAGACTCAGTCGCCTCTTTGGCATTGGTAGACAAAGTCATAGTTGCCTCTTCGGCATAGGCAGACGAGTCCTATTCGCCTCTTCGGCATAAGCAGACAAGTCCTAGTCGCCTCTTCGGCATAGGCAGACAAGTCCAAGTCGCCTCTTCGACATAGGCAAACCAGTTCTAATGCCTGAGGCATAGATAGTTCGCGTATAAACCCTACTATGTCTAACCCACCTCGGCATATAACAACAAGTTGATCCCATTTGAAGTCAGGCCCGATGGCTCGGCACTAACCGACACCTAAGCGAGTAGCCCATGTGCAGACAGGTCGGGTATATACCTTACAATGTCCGCCCACCTCGGTGTACAACGATCAAAGTTATCCCTACTCGTAGTCTAGCTCGTTAGCTTGACAGTTCGGGGTAACCGACACAAAAAGAATCTATTTCTATTTAGGTCGGCGCACAACGATGCGAGGTTATCCCTACTAGTAGTCCAACTCATTAGCTCGACAGCTCGGGATAACCAACACTTAGATAAAATTTACTTCTATTTTTGGTATAGTTCGCCAGTTCGGGAGTTATTTACACTTAGAAAATTTGTGCACAAAGATAGCCAAAATACTTGTATTTCATTAATGTAAAGTTTTGAGTACAAAAGAAAAAGAAGAAAAAAGAGAAACTTTCACTATGAACCAATCTCGGAGGCTTGGGGTATACATCATAAAGGACCAAGAAAAGAGGCTTCTAATCACTTCGCGGCTCCTCACCCTTGTTGGAGGCTTCGGCAGGAGGATCCGTCTCCATGTGGCTCTCGCCAGCACCGGTCTCCTCATCATCATCGGACAGGTTCGCCGTTGCTTTCTACTTCGGAGTCCGGATCTTGGGCAGCTTCAACGGCCATCTCCTCTATGACCCTCGAAGTTGTTATGGCACTGAGGTCGAGCTGGGGGAACTCACGTCGGGTCAGCCACCTGCTAAGTTTAAAACCTTTGCGGTAGCTCGCCATCCCCACCTCGACCATCTCCCTCCGGTACTCCGTTGAAGTCTTGTACTCCTCGATAGCCTTAATCTTAGCCTCCTCCATTGCTTGAAGAAGTATCTCAGTCCGCTCCTTCACGTGAGCCTCGAGGTTCTCCAGCTCCCTCTTCAGTGCTGCCTCCCGCTCCGCGAGCTCCCTCTTCAAGGCCGCCTCACGCTCTTCGAGCTCCTTCTCCTCTAACATCAACAATGTGATCAGCTCCTCCTTAGCCTGCGCGCCCTTCTTCAAGTTGGTTATTTTCATTACGGGCTAAGTTCAGCTCGGTGTGGGCCTTATGGGAAGACTCCTCGGCTGCGAGGGCCCGCTTCAAGTTCACCTCGGACTGATAAGCCAAGGCTTGGATGGTGGAATTCACCTGCCAAGAGAAGAAAACAAGCGTCAGCATATAAAAATCCAAGTACAAGACAGATCGAAGAAGACAAGTCCGAAAACTTACCACCATGCAGTGAGTAGCCGCTCGAGCTCCGAGTTGAGAAATCGATAGTTCAGCCCAGCTAATCAAACATAAAATAACAAAAATAAAAATATTATTTTAAAAATTACTAATTTAAAAATGCACTAAACTTCCACTTAAAATTTGATAAATATTAACAAAACTCGGTATAAATTAAAAGCATTTCAATTCCAATTAAATATCAAACTTAAAAACACTAATAAAAATAAGAAATTTAAATATAAAAAATATTAATTGATAGTTTTAATAATATTATGATTTGAACATGGGTTTGATATATTGCAAGTAGAACCCGTGTTCCAATGTTGCATTTTGTTTTCATTTGTTCTTTTTATTTTATTAAATAGCTTTATATTAATGCATTTTTTATTAATTAATTAATTACTTATATTGTTAAAATTAATAAAGTGTATGAGTTGAGAACTTTACTGTGCATAGTGCCCATACTACATTGGAGACTTAGATAAAACAAAGGACCCATTAAAAATAATATAAAAAAATTATAATAATTTAAAATGTAGAACCTATTTTTCCACTTAAATAAAGAAAACAAGTTTGTGTTAACCCATTTTCGAAAATGGTTCCAGTTCATCTAGAAACTCGTAACATGTGATATGCAATACAACATATTTTAATACATATATACAATAATAATAATAATAATAATAATAATAATAATAATATTATTATTATTATTATTATTATTATTATTATTAATTTGAAACCTAATAACTATAATTAATAAAATTTACTAAAGTTAACAAAAATATAAAAATTTAGCAAGTTTTTAGTACTTCATAAATTAAATAACTAAAATACAATTGAATTCTATTTAAATATAATTAATATTAATAGGATAATCAAAATTAATAATAAAAAGTAAAAATAATGTTGAAAATAATAAAATAAACCATTTGCATTCCATATAAAAATTATAATAATTAATTAAAATAATGTCATAAGACTCCTATTTAGGGATGATCATTTATAACTTAGCCCAACCATGGGTTCAAGCAAGTATTTTCTTCTAAGCTAGGTCTAACTCAGATCTACACCAAGCTCACACATAATGCGAGCAGTAAGGCTATAAAATTAATAAAAATTACTAAAGTTAATAAAAATATATTAAATTTAGTAGGTTTTATCCAACAACTATTAAAAATTAAGTAGTATTGATAGGAATATTAAAATTAATAATAAAAAGTTAAATCATTTATAACTTACCCTATCAGATATGCACCAAGCCCACACATAATGTTACCCTATTGCTTCATATCATGCACCAGTCCAATGTGAGTCCTTTATAATGGACCAGGTCCAATTCAATCCAATGTGATGAGGGGTAATTTGGTCATCTGAATGACATCACGACACGTGGCTTTCAGGTGACACCTCAGCATTGAGTAAGCAGATCACTTCGATAAGTCGGCTGGCAGCACCTCACCTAGGCCGACCTAGAGTATCTTGACCTGGCCGACTTGAAAGGCCTCCGGGCAAGGAGCAACCTACCTCAAAGAACAACCAAGCTATGGTAAGTACCATTGGCAACCTATAAGACACACTCGCTGACTTGTCAATAGATCTGTTGCCAGTCCGAGTTCTTTGGAATATTAATGAGTTGACTGTTGGGTCAGCCTACCTACATCACATGCATCAGAGAGAATCGGATGGACCTTAGCAACCTATGCAAATTATGTAATCGACGTCACTACTCACACGACTTAACATAAATGACTCTGCGAGAACCAGAGAACCATTACAAGGTCTCTGAGTACTCACACCTATATAAAGGAATCATTTCTACTTGAAGAGGTACGTGCGATTAAGCTCTCGCACTCTCTAATTTTTAAACCCTTCTAAGAAATCTTCGGTGACTTAAGCATCGGAGTGCCCACCCTGGGAAAAAACAACTCGAGCACTCTGACTCTCACCTTTTGCAGAATTGTACAGCTCGGCCAGCCTTAGCTTGACCCATCTCAGCTTGGCCACCGACTATGAACATCCGATTCGACATTTGAGTCATCTACCACGTGAGAGCTGCTAGATCACGCAACATCAATTGGCGCCATCTGTGGGTACAATACAAATAGCTAATTTATCATCTTTAAAACATCTCATATCAATATCCATAGCTTCATCAAGCAAGCAACCCTCCAACAACAACAATAAGTAGGCCACTGGGGGCTACGAATAGCTCGGAATGCTTCCTTTCACAGATAGTATCTTCTTAAGTTGTCTATATTCCATGTGTAGGGTACTAGCTTCCCCTCCAACGTTTCAAGATCGTATGTGTTTTCTTCGTCATAAGTGTCAGATCGTAAGGTCAGCATTTCAATTTTCATTAGGATCACAACTTCTGTTCCATACGTCAAGTTAAAAGGTGTTTCACCGGTCGCCATCTTGATAGTTGTTTGGTAGGTCCATAACACACTAGGCAGCTCGAGATACCTTTAACTCCACTAGGCGTCCCACCCACTATGAACTTAAACCATCGCACCATCTCATGTGAACATGCCTCCTCATGTGGTCGAGCCCTCCATGGCTCCCACTGGAGTCGACGCGTGCTAGTTCTATGACCTGGTGCAATGTGTTCAAGGAATGAGCAACCAGATGAGAGCCTGGAAGGACAAGTTCGCCACCCTAATGGGGGGCAACAACTGCCACAATAGCAACAAACGCAGCCACAACAACATCAGAGCCAGCAAGTACAGCTGCCCTTGCTACAACAGCAATAGAATACTGGGCTAAACTATAACTTGGCTCCTGCTCTGGTTCCTAGTCAGGTCCCCAACCATGTCTCTAACCGGGTTCCTGACTAGAACCTCAACCAACCCCCGATAGAGAATCGGGTTCCCAACCAGAACTAGAATCAGCTCTCGGTAGAAAGTCGAGCTACCACTCCCATAGGAACTAAAGCCGCCAATTCTTCTAAAGGATCCAAAAGAAGGCGTCTCAAAGAAAGTCAACTCACTCCATCTGTGAGTGTGATGGACAAGAAAGAAGAAAGAAAAGCCACTAGTTAGGCAGACACCTCATCTAGGCGGCCTATATCTCGCACATCACCACTGGCCCTAGTGATACTTATGGCCCCACGACCAAAGAACTTCAGGGCACCCAGCCTTGAATCACATAATGGAATAACAGACTAGGTACGCAGACCATGCTGATAGTTTCCAAGCCCTAATGCAACTGCACGGGGCCAATGATGCAAGCTTATGTATTGCCTTTCCAACAACTCTCTGAGACACAACTCGGCAATGGTACTCTAGATTGGCCCCGGCTCCATAAAAAGCTGGGAAATCATTCTACAACTTGCCTATTAAACGTTGTTCAGTGACCTAATGAGACACTCCGCGCGAATACATTAGAAGGTTCAACTTGGAGCGTCCCCAAATCCCCAACCTTAATTCGGTTGTATAACTCACTGCCGTAATAAATGGTGTCTGCCACCTTGACCTGCATTGGGAAATCAACCTGAACCCTCCAACCTCCATGGAGAAGTTCTTTGCCGAGGCTAACAAGTTCATAAAGGTAGAAGAAAGTGAGCAGAAGAAGAAGCAGAGAGCAATAAGTCATGCCGAAGGAGTAAGTTGCCTAAAAGGAGTCAGTAACCTCGTAGAAGATGAGGTAAGTCGCCTAGAAGGAAAAGCAAGTCTCCTCATCGGAGTTCGGGATCAGGCCGATGATCCAGAACTCGACCTTTATATAATAAAACCTATACCACCCTAAATGCAAAAAGGGGAGAGGTCTTAATGCAAATGAAAATAATAGAGTATGTAAGATGGCCACCCTGGATGAAGGGCGACCCACCAAATAGAAACCTGAATAAATACTGTCATTTCGCTATCATTTCCATCGTGACATTGGTCACGATACAAGCTGACCTGTCGAGAAACGCAGGGAGGCACCACAGACCAGCAGGGTGCAGGAAAGAGAACAACTTCCCTGAGACTAGCAGCCAGCAAAGCAGTCCATCCATGGGGTCATTAACATGATCACAAGAGGGTCAATTGTAGCAGGATGTATGAGTTCAACAAGAAAAACATCAGTCCGAGACCTTGAACACAACAATGATAGCCCGTCGAAGCACCCCTACAGAAAAGAGTTAATATACTTCACTAAAGACAACACACATGGCATATAGTATTCGTAAGATGACGCTCTGGTAGTGAAGTTGACAATAAACAACTTTGAGGTTAAAAAAATTTTGGTCAACTCGGGGAGCTCGGCGAACATCATCTTCTAGGAGGCATTCGAGCGGATGGAGCTCAACAAGAAAGATCTACAGCTAGCTAACATAACTTGGTTGGCTTTAGTGGAGAAGTGGTCTGACCCCTTGGCCGGGTGAGGGTACCAATTGTAGCAGGCTCAACCCCCAACTTGTGGTTGCCACACCCTCCCCTTATAATGCCATCCTGGTCTAACCTATTTTGCATGCCCTTCGAGCGATAGTGTCGACCTACCACCTGGCAGTAAAGTTCCTGACTACTGGAGGCATTAGATTTCTGCAAGGCGACCAGCTTGAGTCTCACAACTGCTACGTAGCAACATTGAAGGCCAAAGGCAAAATAGCCATTGACGTCAACTTGGAGCTGTCCCTAGAGAACATCGATGAGCTAGCTCGCCCAATGGAAGACACTATCCTAGTACCGGTCTCAGAAGACAAGCTAGGGAAGAAGTGCAAATAGGAGCTTGCCTAACCGAACCAGTGCACTCCAATCTAGTAAGTTTCCTACTAGATAATCTAGATGTTTTCGCTTGGTTAGCAGTAGAAATGCCCGACATAGACCCTAAAATAATAACTCATAAGCTAAATGTTGACCTCTCAGTTAGACCTGTCCGATAGAGGAAAAAGAACCTCGCCCCAAAAAGATGGATGATAGTAGACGAGGAAGTAGGGAAGCTACATACAACAGACTTTGCTAGAGAGGTCCAATATCCGAGTTGTATTGAAAACCTAGTACTCGTGAAGAAAGCCAATGGAAAGTGGCACATGTGCATCGACTACACAGACCTTAGTAGAGCCTTCCCAAAGGATAGCTTCCCACTCCTAAGAATCGACCGCCTAGTAGATGCAGTCTCAAGGTTCGAGCTGTTGAGTTTCATAGACGCAAATTCCGGCTACAACCAAATTTTGATGGACCAACCTGATGAAGAAAAACCTCTTTTGTAACTGAAATGGGCTTGTACTACTACAAAGTCATTCCCTTTGGTCTAAAAAATGTTGGAACAACCTTCCAGCGCCTTGTAAACAATGTTTGTTCAAGTTTAATTGGAAATAAAGTGGAATGTTATGTAAACGACATGGTTATAAAAACTAAGTTTTCTAACTCTCTAATAGCCAACCTAGATTGTGTTTTCAATGTTTTAAGAATATAGAACATAAAACTCAACCCGAACAAGTGCATCTTTGATGTTACGTTAGGCAATTTACTCGGGTATATAGTTAGCCGACGTGGCATCGAGGCCATCGTAGAAAAAATCCAAACAATCTTAGATATGCAATCTCCCAAATCAATTAAAGTAGTGCAAAAATTAACTAGCCGAATAGCTGCATTGAACCGATTTATGTCTAAGTTGGCTAGGCGGTGTTTACCATTTTTTAGGGCCATTAAAAAGAACCAAGATTTTGAATGGACCAAAGAGTGTCACTTCGTTGACCAAACCCGAGCCCGGGGATGAGCTTAAGCTCTACTTCTCTGCGAGTGATGAGGTAGTTAGCTCGGTCCTTGTTAAGGAAGTAGAAAAGGTACACTGACCAATGTACTATGTAAATAAAGTGCTACACACTACTGAGACTAAGTACTCGGACATTGAAAATTTGGCCTTCGCTTTAGTGTTAGCAGCCTGAAAGCTAAGACCTTACTTTCAGGCCCACACTATCTTGGCCCAAACATGCATGGGAAACTGTTAAGGGTAATATTTGTCTTTTTCATCATTCCTTAATAGTAACAATTAAACCATCTCATAGGGAGGTCTTAGTCTATTTTGAAAAAAGTAGGGGTGTTTGAGTATCTAGGCCTCTTTACTTTGAGGAAGTTATTTATCCCGGTAAGTATATTTACCTATGTTCTTTTATTTCCCATGTAAATAAGACAATGACAATTTTAAACATAAAAAATCATTATTTAAAGGAACGGTTTTATCCCATCTAAGTGTTTGGCAACTTCCCCTAGCTAGTGAGAAAGTTATTTATCTTATATGGATATTATTTAACCGCTTACCCGTGGAAGTGATGATATTCAAGGAAAATGAAGGTTTAAGTCTTTCGCCCTTTAATTTAAAAATAACTAATCACATATGAGAAATGAGATGAAGAGGTCAATGTGAGCTTTATAGTGCATGAGAGGACCCGTCACCTCCCTTCACTCAACAGATTAACAATGGACTCACCTGAAAACCTTCATGTCCATAAATCTGTATTCTTATCTTATCTTTTACCTGCTTTGCCAAATCATCGTCCATCCACTAGTTGGTCGATATAAGCGCTGGACCAGATAGTCTCCAGATTAATAAGCAACCAAATTAAATGCCACATATTACTGCTGGTAGCCAAAATTAGAATAGGTAGAGCAAGCTTTTAGGATCTAATGATACAAGAGCATTGATTAATAATATATAAGAACGTAAGAGCATCCCCTAACTCCAACCCAGAAGAAGTTTGAGCATCCAAATCTCCCCAAGTCCATCCCCGGAAACATGTAGATGTCCCTATCTCTCTCTCTCCCTTCCCTTCTTCAATCCTCCATTGAATTAGCTTCAATTCCACAGTCCTGAAACTAAAACACAGCTTCACCTTGCCTTCATTCTCTCTAGGTCGCTTTGGGCCAGCCCAGTCGAATTTTGATCGATTTCATATCAGTTAGATCTGCATTTAGATAACAATCATGAGTTTCTGTTGCCTCCTATCCCCTAGGTCCAAGATGAGGAACCTAGTCCTAGACGCAGATCTAGAGTATGAGGAGGTTAAGCCACGTACAGCAGCAACACGCTGCCTGGGGTACGAGCGGAGCTGGTCGGAGAACTTCATCCGTTCTCGCTATGAGAAAATGAGGAGTAATAGTGGGTTGTCGACTGAGAAGAAGGCAAGGAAGGGTCATCGTCGTCTCAACACCACCGGGGCGGTTGCATTTGAAGGGATGAACAGTGAACCACGACTTTTGCGTTGTGGTGGAATGAGAAGAGATTGGAGTTTTGTAGATCGATCTAAAACGAAGGAAGGGAGTGCATGAGTACTAAAATTTGAAGATTTTTTCCCCATTTTTTTCCTTTCTTTTTTTATTCTTTTCTTTTTTCCTCTTTTTTTTTTGGTTTTTTTTTTGAATTTCATTGAGAGGAAGGGAGTTTACAATTGCATGTATGAACTTGGATGGATGATGGGTGCATGGGTTACATCTTATTTTGGTTCTATTTATCTAATACATACTCTTTTTCTTGAGTATAAATGGGTGATCTACTTGGACGTTATGATGACTCTTAATTTAGATTTTGTTTGGTTGCATGGAAAAACAAATGACATATATCTGAAAATTTTTTGGCGAATCAGCTGGTATCTTATGCGTGGGTGGGTTCTCTTTGGATACCATATCTTTCCCGCATTATAGATTTTTCCAAAACAAAATATTGCTAAAAATTGTGATTTTATGGTATTTTATAATTATAACACAAAAATGGTAGTAGAATACCAAAGACAGTTTGGTCCTCCCGATTAGTATGTTGCAATACAATTCTTTAATTTATAGATTATGATAAACACCAAGAAAATTAGGAACATATAATCTGTTTTTTCCTATCAAATATTGTTTTCCAAGAAAACCATCCATTATCCTTCATTTTGAATGAAACCAAATATATAGCTTTAGTTTGATCCTTGTTTTGTGTGCGATTGTGATTTGGTAGATCATAAAATAAAATATTGGACAAAAAACTTCAGATTGAAATATTTCTTTAATTATTTCCCATCCGATTCATAGTGAAAATCTTTTTCCACCAATCTTATAATTTGATTTTGATGTCAATTGCAGTTTTGATTGTGAAATGGCACAAAAATAGAGCTACAATATATATTTTTGCCTGAAAATCTCCCATTCATTTTGCATTGAAACAAATGAGACTATGGCTCAGTTTGGAAGGAGTACAAATACAACTATGTACAATGCAAATACATACAAAATACAAGGTTTTGCACTCTTTGTATTTGCAATGTACATATTTGTATCTGTACTTTCCAAACTGAGCCTATAGAAAAATTAATGATTTCTTTCCTCCATCCTGAGTTTCTTAATTTAAGGGAAAATTTCTGATCAGTCTTTTGTACTTTGGCTCGAGTGACAATTTGGCCCCCAAACTTTAAAATGCAACAATTCAGTACCCGAGCTTTCAAAATGTGACAATCCAGTACTTGCCATTAATCAGTCCGTTAATCAGCCATTAAGTGACATTTGAAAAGTCAAAAATGCCCTAAGAATGTCATCTAATTCTCTTATCAACCATCCAAACATTGACAATAAAATGAACAGTCCCAAATTCTAGATTCGTCTAAACAGTCACCAACTTTTTTGGATAGAAGAGGCTAAGATTTGGGACTGTTCAGCTTTTTGTCAACGTTTGAATGGTTGATAAAGAGAATTAGATGGCATTCGAAAGGCATTTTTGACTTTTCAAATGTTACTTAATGGCTGATTAATAGATTGGTTAATGATAGGTACTGAATTGTCACATTTTGAAAGTTTGAGTGCTGAATTATCACATTTTAAAGTTGGGGGACCAAATTGTCACTC
This sequence comes from Nelumbo nucifera, assembly GCF_000365185.1. Next base: position 2,746,127 of record NW_010729152.1, read on the forward strand.
GAGCCAAAATACAAGCTACTAATCGAGAATTTTCCCTTAATTTAACTAGCAGAACAAAGTGAATGGTTAGATATTCATCGGGGGCTTGAATCAAGATCCTCTATTGAGGAATAAAAACAACAAATTTCGTTTTTCTAAATAGCTACTCAACCATTTTAAGTGCAATCACCAAAGAATTAACATTTTATTGAAAATTGTTCATTCAGGTTCATAAATGAAGCCTCTTGCTTTACTGCATGTTAATTGTTGTACATTTTGATTTCACGCTACAACAATTTTTGAGATCTCCAGTTTGATTAAATAGAGTAACGTTGACCAGACGATTAAGGTGATTGATACATACAAGTGTGTACTGGAAACAATTATTAATAAGGATAATCGGATCTGACCCGATTATATTTAATAAAAATGATAGTAAAATAATAAATTGTTTATTCATTAATATAGCAAATGCTTTTAATCAAAATGATCTTGTATATTGTCCAAGTTTACCCTTTTAGGCATAAAATATAACAAAAATTACAAAAAAAAACTACAAAACCTTTTATTTATTATTAATTATATAATTGATTTGAATCTTAACAGTCCGTTTGGTTCACAGTCAGAATCAGAATCGGAATTGAAATCGAAATTCTCTTGAATTGAAATTAGAATGGTCTATTCCCATAATTTGTTTGCTTCAGACAAGAATCAGAATGAGAATTGAAATCAGCAGAAATGGGACTTCATTCCCAAGGGAAGGGAATGAGATCCCACCAATAATGAGAATAGGATTCTGATTCTATCCACCAAATAGTTAGAATTGAAATGGCCAATTTCTATTCCTTTTCCAGACCCCTATTCCCAATAACCATTATTATAATTATTATAATTTTTTTTAGGTACGTAAAACTTCCCCAAGAATCAGAAAAACACGTATTTGGAAACGGTTGACTCTACAACATCAATGCAATATGAAGCATGAGAATACTTAATCAACCCGAACTCTGCGTGTTTTGTGGCATTCATTGATGAGATTCTTGATTTATCACAGAATTTCAACTTCACCAAGCATGATTAGCCTGGAATCTCTAATTTTATCTCCAATCCTTGAAAGTCCCTGAAGCAATTTGGTGTTTATCAAAAAAAAAAAAAACGAAGCAATTTTGTGTTTATCGAAAAAAAAAACGAAGCAATTTTGTGGGCATAAAATGAGCTTTTTCCCGGCTATGCTACAGAGCTGGTGAATTATAATAATTCCTGAGTGCAGGGCCTCAGCTCATTTAGCCAAGTTCGGATTTGTCTAATCTCAAGCTTATCTCTTGATTTATATAATATTTTGGTAGTGTCCGACCATCTAACTAAATTGGAGTTCATCAAAATTCACGGTAGTATTTTATTGATCAAAGCTCTTCTGGTATCATACTTTCGACATCACTGACTTACTCTAATCTTCAATTCATTGAGTACTTCCCTTGAGATTTAGGTTCCGTTTGGGAAGAGTGCAAATAAAAATATGTTTCATTCATTTAATTCTTACCTTCTATTTTGGAGGGATGCCAATTGACCATCTCTTATCTTAAGAATGAAGTAATGAATTTGTCGTGTAAATGGATTGATTCTACCCGGAATTGATCTTAAACTGACCTCAAACCTATCCAATCATTTAACAGGTATACCCATCCAGGACGGTTTCAAGGTCTAGGGGTTTATGCTACCTGAACTGACTTGAAGAACCAGCCTTGATTGGCCTTTATGGAACTGGCCATGGTAGAGTTGAAACTACTCAACTTTGATGAAGAATTGAACCCAAGGCCTTTCACACAAGAGCCTACTTAACCATTAATGCACTTAAATAAATTGATAATTTTCTTTAATTGAATATTCAACTGTATATTATGAGCTCTAGGAAGCTTATGGTTGGCTCAAAAAGATGGAATTACCATCCATTTTTCATAGGAAATGGGCCATTGTTTTTATATTTGAAAATTAATCTATCTTCTTTGATAGTGATTCCATTCTTTACCAGGAAAGGCATTTAATCGAGAGATTCTAAATCCGGAAGGATTGGGAGAGGGAAGGTGTTAGGCACCACACTCTCCAAGCTGTTATAGTAGTCCAATATGAGAGTTATTTAGACTCAATTTTTAACCAAAAATCAATAAAATGATTGCTAAAATTTTTGAAATTTGGAGAAAATGCTCCTAACTTCTCCCGAGACTAATTTCGAGGTGATGTCATCGGGCCTTAGGTACTAAATTCCCCAATACCCTCACATTTCTGCCTCTTTTTCTCAGTCTAGGAGAAGCTAAAAACGCAAGTTCTCCAAGGACTCAAAACTTTAAGTAACCGAGAAATTACAAATTCAAGCTAAAAAGGAGTGAAATGCTTACATCTCGTGTATAACCTTGTTGATGAAATTCCAACAACTGAACTAAACGAACAAAGTGTTTGAATGAGCTTAGGAGGGGTTTGAAACTATTAAAAGCTTGGATATGTCGTGCAAATATTGGATCTGAATTACAAAGGGTGGTTTTAATGTTTAAAGCTGAAGTACTTGGAGGTTTCTCACGAATAGGGGGCTCATACATGTTAGGAATGCCTTTGAGATCTTTCCTCTACTTCTCCCTCCTCCCTTTGGTCCTTTAGAGCTTGAGTTGGGTTTCTATTTATAGAGAAAGGGAGGGGGATATGTCTGAATCTCGCCTAATTAAAGAGCCTGGGCTTTAAGAAAGTTTTTTTCATGAAAATGGGCAATGATTTTGGTAGAAAAAGGTGCTCGGTCAAGCTTTCCTCTTTGGTGAAATGATTCTTCTCGATTTGGGGTTGATTTTCATGAGTTTTAGCATTCGATGGGAGCTTGGGGCATGCCATACATTGCATTCTCGTATTTGGGGCTACCAGTAGCATAAAATGTAAATTTGACTCACTTATAAATGTTGTTTTGTCTTTTCTTGACTTTAACTAGGGGTATCTTTGGGATTTTTTTGTCCTTTTAAGTCTACTAACTGATGTCTTAGGTTGGGATAACTAATGTGGCAATTTACTCTAATGCGTCAAAAAGGAATATTTTTAGTTTAACAGACAAATGGGTGAATTAGGCGGTGAACTTTTATGTACAAGGGTTTTTTGGGTCTCTGAACAAGGTGGTGTGGTCTGATCAATCTAAAAAAGCTTGGATGTTGATCTACGACTGGTATGCTCTAACCTATGAAATTTATCGAAACAAAATCTTAGCTTAATAAAGGGTCAAACAAAGGAATTTTGAGATGAAATTTGATAGGTAGGAATCATGTTTGATCAGAGGTGTGTATTGAAGGATTTGATTCAGATTAAGGTTAACGAGAAGACCCGAAATGGAATCTTGTTTGCTTAATGGTAAACGAAGTCAATAAATTTGACATACAGGGGTTTTTTTAGTCTCTAAAGATGATGATGAGGTCTGATTGATCAAACAAAGATTGTGTAATGGAGATCTATGGATGATAAGCTTTAATCAACAAGATTTTTTTGAAATGGAATCTTGGCTTGATGGAGGGTTAAACAAGGGAATTTTGTGATGAAATTTGGTGGTTAGACATTTTTGGACGTCCTAAATCTGATGAAAATTATGGATCTATGATTAAAGATGGGAATTCAAGGATTTTGCTTAGATCAAGGTTTGGGCTTATAGGTCACCAACCAATGAGAAGGTTCAAAAAGGAATATTGCTTATTTTAGGAGAAAATGAGGGAATTTAATGCTAAATTTGATGGGTGGTTTATTATGACAATTTTGGACTTGGGACATGACCTTTTACATAGTTCAATCATAAATGTCAAATTGCGATCCTTGTTGATCAGATGGTTAAACAAAGGAATTTTGAGTTGAGATTTGATGCGTTGACACTGGTTAAGGTAAGGAGTTAAGTGGATGGTTCTGATCTTAGAAAGAAATGGTTGGTCTAAGTTTTCTAGATCCAATCATTTAGGGCCATCAAAATGAAATTTTGGTATTTTTAAGGTTGATCGTCATGGATTCAATGTGGGATTTGAGGGGTGGGTGTATCTTAGTGCCTTGGGGCAATGAATGTTTTGGATTTGGATTTGGGGTGTCACAGTTTAAACATTGCGTAGGTTGAGATCGTTAGGGAGGGGGTTGACATGACGAATGGTGGATCTTTGGGTTTGGCCATGAAGTTTAATGTTCTACTAAGTTTCAGATTCCTAAGTTTAGGGATCGTGCTTAATAGGATATTCAATGTTGATCTCAAGGTTTCCTTTTGTTGTGTGAATTGCATTAAAAGAAAAAATTTTGGGTTTTGGAAAGTCTAGTCATGATTTCAAGTTTTTGGGTGTTAGAAGAAGATACAAAGAGGTAGGTGAAGAAACCAAGCAAAAAATTGGGTGTTGACATGTATAATAACTAAAGTAAATCAATAAATGCATTATTAACAAAATTCAAATTGTAATGATAAGTTTGAAAATACATATTATGATAATCCAAAAAGATAAGAATTACTTAATTAACATATATATTGTTGTAAGTTAATTTCCACTCAATTATTAGTAGTAAGTACCTAGTAATATTGATAATTCTAGATGTTACTATGCCATATTGATAACTTTTAGTGTTATAATTAACATGATTTATTTAGGTTGTTTTTGGAATATCTTTTATTTTCTTTGAGATGGAATGAATGTATTATGCTTATGATAAGTTGTTATTTAATGAGGCCCATCCATGTGGTCCATTCCCGAGACGCCACGTGTCCTTGAATGAAATGCTCAAACAACTCTCTAATGACCAAACTGAAATAGCCCACCAACCCAACCGTACAATTTTATCTGGACACCTCCAACACGCTTGGATTGTGATGAGGACAATCACTGAGATGTTTGAGTCAGGTCTGACAATCATCTCCTAATAGGATTAGAACTCCTTGGCAAGCAAGGAACTCTCTATAAATAGGTAAGATACCCTAAGAAAAGGTACATAAACCATAGCACTGCCATAGCCTCCTCCTCATTGTTTTTCTTTCTTCACTAATCTGATGACCCCTTGGCTTGGTTTAGTGCCTCCTCATCTGTTTACTGACTTAAGAATCAAAGAGTTCTTGAGGACACAACTTGGGGTTCTTTGTCTTTCTTGCAAGTGCCTTCGGAGCAGCTCAGTTCATCCACCCTCTCCTTGGCTCATTAAGTTTTTGACCTCATTCCTCTCCATCTATTGCTTGATTTAGAACAGTAACAGATTGACACCGTTTATGAGAACCGAATAGAAAAGTTTGAAAACTATGCCTCCAAAGACTCGCATCAAGGCTAACAAGGGTTCACAAAACCTGTCTCACTCCCAGTGGGTGTCCACGGTAACAAAAAACCAACTAAGAAACTGACTGCAACCAAAGCCCCCATAACTAGCACAGAACAACCAACCTCTCCCGTAGGAATAGTTCTAGTCTTCTAGAACCTCCAACATTGAGTCCAAGACCTCAGCACCTTATAACCCATGACCATTGAGTGCCTTAACAACAATGTTTGGACCTAAAACCAGCCAGCCTGATCACCTCAATAGCCTAACTCAACATCAGCCCAGAACAATTCTCCTTGGTCCAAAGGCAACCGAGCACATCATCCAAATGACCAGAACAAGCAACCACGCCTGTGACCATAGTGGTAACAAGATGATGCTAGATCCACCAAACGGGGGACTAGCCTACATGAACACCCCTCTAATGACCTCCAAGCCTAGGGTCAACTCAACATCAAACCAACATGCCCAGTCTCTAAAATTGGGTCCAAAGCTGAACCACAACAGTAGACCAACAAGCCTCAGTCAAGCCACAATGGCTACCAACCTTCCCCAGCTTGCATAAAATATTCGAACAAACGAAAACACTAGGTCACTGTGGCGACTAAACTGTCCTAATTTGTATTGAAGCTTGACTGATAAGAAAAAGATTTCATTGCTACTGATAAAAAAAGGTGGACTCAGTAACCTGAGGCATAGATCTACCGTTCGTAAAAGAAGCAAAAGTCTAAGGGCGCACATGTTCAAAACATGTAAACTCAAAAAACAAAACTAGAAAAGAAACGCAAGGCCTCAACATTGGTCCCAAGGGGCAGGTCACTTTAGCATCCAACAACTCGACCCTCTTGTCTCCTGACTTCTAGGTCTAGTTTTCTTCCAATGGCTTAGCCCCTTCTACCATGGTGACAAACTCCTCCAAAGAATTCTCTTAATCCAGGAAGCCAAGGTCCAAGCTAGCGAATTGTTGGCTGAATTTGGCCTTGCACATGTTAAACCAAGACAATAAGGTGGTAATCTCAAATGTGTTTAGATCCTTCTAGTGCTCGACAAATTCCTTGTGTTTAGCAATGGCTTGAGCTCGACCGTCCTCTCTCCAAGACCATTCAATAGCAACCTTCGCCTTGGTGGCCAAAACCTCATCCTTAACCGGCTTAATCTTTTGATCGACCTACTGCAACTCAACCTTTAATCTTACCACCTTGACTTCGCAACCAACCTTCTCCTTCATTACCACTATGTACTGGCAAGGCACATGGGTGAACCAGTCACTCAAGGCATTCACCACACAAACCCCCTATAAAGAACAAATATGGTAATACTGTGGAAAGCTCAAACAAAGACAAAGTCGAAAAAGTGAATTACTGACATTCATGACCTTGTTGAACGCTTGGCTATGAAGAACCTCAGTTTAGTGTGCCAACGCTATAATAAACAACCATTTTTATTAGCTAAAGACTCTAGGCTTGAAAGATTTTTACAACAATTTGTACATCTCTAATCTAAAAATGTTTCTAGAAATACTATTTGAATAGATGCTTTAAAAATTTTTGTTCATATAAACAAAATTTAATTTCTATTTTGTCAATTTTTAATCTGCCTATTCTAATTTATATAGTTGTATTTTATATAAAAACATCCTTACCTATTTTTATAATGGAAAAATGCCATATGATTTTATAGATGATGATGATGATTGGAAAGTTGCAACTTGTATAAAAGACTTTTTACTAGGGGTGTCCATAATAAACCAAAAAACTGATTCGAACCAAAGAAACCGATCCGAAAAATCCAGTTAACCGAACAGGTTGGTTCGGTTTCAGTTTGATGTTTTAAAAAACCGAAGGACCATTTCGATTTTTGGTTAACCGAACCGACCGATATATATTATATATTTTTATTTTATTTTTCCGCCCCAATGGCCTAGCCCCCATCACCTTATCTCTCGGCCCAAGCCCATAAAAAAAAAAGATGAAAAACTATTTTATTGATATTTTCTATCAAGCATTCAAACCCAGGCCAAAACCAAAACCCTATTCTTACCTATTTTTATAAAGAACTGATCAACAGACAGAAACCCTAGCTTGTGCCACCAGTCGTCGATCCATTTCTCCTCATCCGATGTTGTTGCAATCATCTGTCAGCCAGTTCTCTTTCTCCCCCATCGTCGTTGGTACCGTCTAGCCTGGTTATCTTTCTTCTTGTTTCTGAAAGAAAAAAAGAGCTGATCAACAGATAGAAACCCTAGCTCGTGCCACCAGTCGTCAATCCATTTCTCCTCTCCCGCTGTTGTTACATTCATCCGTCAGCTAATTCTCTTTCTCCCCCGTCGCCATCGCCGTCATCCGGTTCTCTTTCTCCCCCATTCTTCTCCTTCTCCGAATTTGAACCTCTGGACTCTAGTTTTCTTCTCCCTTATAGTTCAACAGTTGTAGACTTGCATGTAAAAATTTTTTTAGTTAAAATAGTTGATATGAAATTTGTGTAAAATATGAATGATACCTCTTATTCTCTTATAGGTTACAGTCTTATGAGATTTAGCTAAATAGTTCAATAGTTGCTTACTTGCTTTGTATGTTCTTGTTTATCTTCTTTCTAAAATTTCCACAATAACACTAGTATTTAGTAGGAAAATAGGTTCTTGAACATATATTTTCGCAAAACAAATGGAACAAGCTTTGTTTTTTGTGCCTTGTTGTCTTGAAAGTTCAACAATTATTCATTTATTTGTGAATAAAATAGATCATAGATGGGCAACAAGCCACTGCTAAGGAAAAATAAGAAAGAAACAGTTTCTGAATCGTTGCTTGCCATCATGAATGTGCTTTTTAGGTTTAAAATTCGAGAGCTAAGAGTCATAGATGTAGATTGTCAGAATTGGTTTATACTTTTTTTTATGATGTGATTAAAAAAATGTATAAAACCATGAACTTTTTGGTTTGCTTGGTTGGGGGATTTCAGATTTGTCCATTTTGCTTTTAAAGTTGGAAAGTTGGATTATTTGATGTTTTAGGGAATGTGAAGTATTAAGTATTTCTTATAGAAGAGAGATTAGATGTTTTAGGGATTTATAGACTTCATGAAAATAAAATAAAATAAAACTCATTATTAGAATATGAGGAATGTTAATGGAGATTAGTTTCTTGTATTAAAGGTTCTTTAATCTGAAAGTATAAGATAAAATGAGAACTAGAACAATTCTTTGAGACCTTAACATGCCTTCTCCATCACATGATGTTGTTATCCCTAATTTAATCCATTTCAAAATTTCATTTTTTTCTCTTATTCATTCTTTTTCAATTCTTTGGGGCAATGGAAGAGAACTTTAAGCTAAGATTTAATACTTGTTCATTCTTTTTTTATTCATTCATTCTTATTCATTATTATTAATTCTTTTTCTTATTAATTCATTCTTATTCATCCTTTTTCTTTATTAGATGTCAAGCATGGGTGATAATAACACAAGCACAATTCCTCCCCTTAAGCCTTAAAGAAATGATGATAATGCATCAAATCCACCCATTATGGAGATTGATTCAAAGGTTAGTATTTCTTCTACTCCTAGAAAAAAATCTTGGGTGTGGAATCGCTTCACTAAGATAAATTGTCAAGTTAAAAGTGATCAAAGAGTATCATGTAACTATTGTGATAAGGACATAGCTTGTCCTAGTGCAAGTGGTACAAGTTGCTTGATTAATCACTTGACTAGGAGAGTGTTTGGTTTTGTTTACGTTTATGGGTGGCCATTTATTTGTGCTTTTTCACTTTAAACGTTTGTTTGTGCTTTTTCACTTTAAACGTCTTTTACTTTAAAAATTTCCTATTTTTGTTGTTTGGTTGGGCTTCACTTTAAATGTTTTTTATTCTCAACCCCAGCTTAATACCCATTAAAGTGTGGCACATTAGCATTTGGTTTCAAGAAATGCTGGGTGTTGTGGTAAACAAGAATTTGGTGTTTCCCCAAATGCCTCATGCACAAAAATCAAAGTGTTTCAGTTTTTTACCGTTTATTTGATAAACGGTGAAACCAAATAGTTGTTCCATTTTGCTTCATATGCAATAAACTCCAACGCCTATGTGGTGCTGATGTGGCGACGCTTTTTAATAAACGCCAACGCAACCAAACACATACTAGATATAAGAAGTATCCTTTAAATGCGAACAAGAAACAAAATAACCTTGGAGTCTTCATATTAAAATGCAAAAGAGGGGGGCATGGGCACCATACCAATACTTGTAACTTACAAGTTTGACCAAAAAACCTTGCTAGAATGATTAATTTTAGATGAATTGCACTTTAAAAATGTGGAATAGGAAGGGTTGAGTGACTTCTATAATACCATGCAACCATGATTTATAGTCCCTTCACATCAAACAATAAGTTGAAGAAATATTTTAAGAAATTCCCATCGAGGATTTGCCTTACTACAAACACATGGACATCTTGTCAAAATCTTAGTTATATGTGTCTCACTCCTCACTTCATAGATGATGATTGAAGATTGTATAAAGAAAATAAATTTTTGTCCAATTTCTAGTCACTCAGGAGAAGTGATTAGCAAGGCAATTGAGAGATGCTTGCTTGATTAGGGCATTGAAAGAGTTTTTAGTATAACAGTAGACAATGTAAGATCAAATGATGTGGGAATACAATACTTGAAAAAGAGACTTACTAGTTGGAAGGGAAGTGTTTTAAAGAATGAGTTCTTACACATGAGATGTGATGCACATATTTTGATTTTAATTGTTAAAGAGGGATTGCTAGAGTTGGATGAGTCTATTTTTAGGATCCGTTCTGCAGTAAAGTATGCAAGGTCTTATCCATCACGATTACAAAGGTTTAAGGATTGTGTAGAAAAAGAAAAGATACAAAGTAAGAGTCTTATTTGTGTAAATGTTGATACTAGGTGGAACTCTATTTACTTGATGCTGGAATTTGCTTAAAAATTTCAGAAGGCATTTGATTTGTTGGAGATTGTTGATAGTAAGTGCGTAGAGGAACTTATTAGTTTAAAAAATAAGGGTTTGCCTAATGATGATGATTGAGAATATGGTCAGTGTTTGCTTCCTTTTCTTAAAATTTTCTATGAAACTACATTGAAATTGTCTGGGTCACTTTATATAACTAAAAATGAATCATGAATGAAATTTATGGTATTGGGATTGTTATTTCTAGGAGGTGTACCAATGATGATTTTAGTGTTAGTTTGATGGATTTCAAGATGAAAATGAAGTTTAAAAATTATTGGGCAAATGTGAGGAATATCAACATCATGTTATTCATTGCAGTGGTTCTTGACCCTCGATGCAAATTGAAGTATGTAGTTTGGGTTATTAATAAATCATATGATGTTGATAATGCTCAAGTATTGAGAGAGATAGGGTGAAGCATGTTTTGGTCTCCATGTTTGAGTTTTATAATTCAACTAAGTCATCTCATAATGTTCAATCAAGCAATCAAATTCAAGACACAAATGAGATGGAAGTTGATAGTGTGGAAGATGTTGTTGATTTAATGAATGCACTATATAAAATGCAAAAAGCAGGCCAAGGAGGTGTAGATACCAAAATAGAATTGGATAGATATTTAGGGGAGGAATATGAAGATCCAAAAAATAAATAATTTGACATATTGGCTTGGTGGAAAGTTAATTTGTCTAAATATAAAGTGCTTTGTATGATGGCTCAAGACGTGTTAGCTATGCCTATATCTATAGTTGCATTTAAGTTGACTTTTAGCACTAGAGGCCATGTGCTTGATTCATTCCATAGTTCTCTAATTCCAAGAATGGTAGAAGCTATCATTTGTGGACAAGATTGGCTACGAAAATCACATGACTACTTTCATTTAGAGGAGAGTTTAGAAGAACTTGAGAGTATGGAATCAGGTAAGCTTTTTGTTTTCTATTTTATTTTTCCTATTCTTTTTTATTTTGTTATATTAATTCTAATTTGTGTTTGTTTTAATCTTTTTTGCAGAGATATCATGTATTAGTGAGGAACATCTTCTTATTGCTATTGATGATTGAATGTTTATGGTTGTAATCTTGTGGTCATCATTGAATTTAAACTTTCATGGTTGTGGACCTTGTTTAATGTTTATGATTGTGAACTTGTCATTTGTGAACCTTGTTGAATGGTCAACTGTTGAAAGAATATCTTATTGAATGTTTTTTGTAGAGATATCTTATTGAATGTTTTATGTTGGTTAATAGTTTAATACTTTTATGCTATATAGATAATAAGCAAGAGGCTTGACCTATGAAAATAAATCAATCAAGTTATGTCTTATTTGCTTTGTAACAATTAATAGGTGAAACGATCACTTCTCCTGACTCTTGATTGGAGACTGGAGCTAAGCAAGGTTTAATCCCCCTTACTATTCCCTTCTCAATAAAGCAATTGAGTATTCAGGTTTAGATAAAGCACTTAAGAAGCATTTTTTATACTATCAGTTAGTCTTATGGATTTGAAATTGAATACTTGAATTATTCTTATTCTTTGATTCTTCCATTTCTCTATAGGTTCTATGACTATAATTGCCTTGCTGCAAATCTACAATGGACAACACCCAACAATTCCATAGGTGCTAATCTTAGAATAGGTATTTTAGACAAACTAGCTTGAATTAGGAATGAAATTAAGAAGCATGAATTTTTTTATAGATAAAGAAGCATAAAACTTAAGAAGCATTTTTTGGATATCATGTTGTGTAGGTTTTTAGACAAACCTGGCTTGAATCAGGTTTTTTTTTCCTTTGTTATTTTTGTCATTTTAGATAGGAAACATATTTTTAATAAAAATGAAAAAATAAAAAAATGAAAACCGAAGACTGGTTAACTATTGAAGTGATTAACTACTTGTTTCGGTTCGATTTCGATTCAAACTGATACAGAAACTAGTAGTACCAGTTCGGTTTACAAAATATGCCCATGGTTCAATTAACCGAATCGTGGACACCCCTACTTTTTACAACTTTTCATGATACAAATATTGTAGGTTTTGGATGTTTATTACCCAATATCTTGTATTTTAATTAATCAATTATTTATAAAAATGAATGTTTTCTAAAATATAGAAGTGATTTAAAATTTAAAATATTATTGATGTAATAGAAATTAAATTTAAAAAATATTTAGAAAACATTTCTCCTTTAAATTGCTTAGCTACAATATTAGATTCTATGATTAAAAAAGATGGTATAGATGTTTACCTGAATCTAATTATGAAAATATGAAAATTGGTATTAGAACAAAAAATAATGAAGTTAAAAGTTGGGCAAATTATTGATTTTCCCACCTCACAAATTTGTCCCTATTTGTAATAGTGACAAATAAAAGAATTTGACACAATACAAGGAGGTATGTATAGTATATGTGAATCACACACATTAGGACATAAGAGAACTTATATAGCCTCTATGATTGAATCCACTAGTTCTAGTAGTGGAATAGATAAAGTTTGGTCATTAACAAATAGATGGCAACAACAAGATGCCACTTCATCAAGTTCATTTACTGGACATCATTTTTATTTACAAGATAATTTAACAAATTTCCTTACCTCTGAGGAATTAAACAGTTTTGATATTTTAGCCTGGTGGAAAGAACATGGGTAAAATTATCAAATGCTTGCCAATATGGCATATGATCTAATAATCTCTCTGGTGTCCATAATTCCATTAGAGCATTGTTTTAGTGTAGATACTAGGGTATTGAACAACAAATAAAGTTGAATGAATGATGAGTCTTGGAGATGTACATATATTTGATGGATTGGCTAAATGTAGAAGACAAACTACAAGATCAAGGGGCATATGATACTTCAACTAATGGTTCACTAGATGCATATTATGTAGGTCAAGATCAAGGAGATGGGAAAGGTAGAACTTGAAGTTAAAAAAAAATAGGGATGGCAGTTTTCCCCATCCCCACTAGGTACTTGGTCTTCCTGACCCATGGGTTTGGAGATGAAGATTATCTTGGTAGGGGCAGGGGACAGTGATAAGGATTGATAGGGATCACAAATCAAGGACAGGGTCAAGGAGGGAGAGTGAAGTCCGAGCCATGAGGGGAACCCATCTCCATCAAGGGACGAGGGTGGAGGGATTTATTTCAAAGTTGGGGTTAAGGATAGGAAATATGGTCCTTGCCCCGGCCATTCCTAGAAGAAAATATCAAAGTCAATATTTATTGTATATTTAGTAATTGTACAATATTTTTAATGTTATTGTAAACTATTTTTTTAAATTTTATTTAAAAGTTATTTGTGATTTTTTAATGTCACTATAAATTTTTTGTTTTCAAATTTATTATATTACTTTATTCCAATTCCATTATATTTTTTCAATTTAATTCTATTACTTCAAATATGATAAATGGTATGAATTAAATTCAAATAAAATAATTTTTTTGGAATTTTCTAGGGGCTACCCAAATATTCAAAAGAAAATAGCTGTTCACTTCTCTAATGGAGACCTAAACTAGTGACAATAATCAAACACCCTTCAATAGAACCAACACCACCACCTTCTCTCTCTCTTTCTCTCTCTCTCTCTCTCTACATATATATATATATATATATATATATTTATTTATTTTATTTGTCTTTGTATTTATCCAATATAAGATTTATGTTAAATTAGGGCCATTATTGACATTCCCACAAATATAAATACTTTTGGGATAACTCACCAAAAACTTCAACACAAATAAGTAATTAAAAAAAAAATATAAATGATTTGAGAAAAAACCTCCCAAACATTAATAAGGCTCCACTTGGTTCAGAGGAATAGCGGTTTGGAATTGGAATCAAAATGGGCCATTGCAATTCCAATTGTTTAGCTGGGTGGAATCAGAATCTCATTCCTATTCCTAGTGGAATGATATTTTCTCACCCTTAGGAATGAAGTCCCATTCCTGTTGATTCCAATTGCCATTCTCATTATTGTCTGAACCAAACTAACTATGCGAATAAACCATTCTGATTCCAATTTGAAGGATTTTGATTCTAATTCCAATTCTGATTCCAATTGCAAACCAAACAGACCCTAAGTATTTCTTTGCCAAATCACTTATTTTTCAAACACACCCTTGTCTCTTTTTCAACAATTGTATGATTTGTTATATTCCAAAAATGTGTAATTTGGTAGTTTAGAAACTTGCACGATATACGCTTCTGTATTTCTTGTATTAGAGCAACTTCTTTGTCCTTTCTCCTTTATTCATAAGAAATGCTTAGGGTCCATTTGGTTGGGATCGACTATGATATCGGAAACGATATCAAGTCTAAAACCTGTACTAGTGCCACGTATATATTGGTTACTAGATATACATAAATAACAGGTAACTATGTTTTCTTTTACTTTAGTTAAAAAATAATTTAAAAATCCAATCATTCAAAAGATTTTTTAAAACTATTTGTTACCTGACTCCTCCGTTGCCCACTCCTACGCTCGATCGTCTTCTTCCAATCTGTCTCATAGTTGAACAAGTGAACAACCTTCGTGAATTTAATGTAGCACCTCCATCACACAACAGAAGTAGATGGGTTATAATATAAGTATGGATATCAACTACTACTTGGACACTGAAGCACACGAATGTAGATCACTCGTCTATACACAGAGGACTAAGGATTGAGATCACCCGTGAAGTAAATGGAAATACAAAAGGAAGTAAATGCTGATGACCCGAGCAATCTCAATTCATAACACAACTGAATGAAATTGTCGCTCTCATTTGTTAATGGAATCACTACACCTTCCTGAAACCCGGAGTTACATGTTGAAGCTGATTCCATGGCTGCACTTATGTATACATTAGCATTATTGTAATCCTCAGACTCGACGTACCTGATCGAGTTTTGTAGTATCATAGTATAGTTCCAAACTATCATATAAGCTTGCTATGGTGCATTGATCATCTTCATTCTCTAACAGATTATTAATCCTTGCAGCTATGTTGGTGGTGTTTTCTTGGGCCAATTGTAGTACAATGACTCCAAGTCCTTGAAGTTACATAGAAGATAGAGAATAGAGGGTTGATTGATGGTGTTAGAGACAAAGACATTGTTATGAATGGAGAGGAGGAGGAGCCAGAAGGAGAGAGAGAAGATAGAGAATAGAGGGTTCATGGTCTCTTCTGATTTCTGTCATGTATATGTTGTCGCTCTTATAGAGAGAATAGGGGAAGGCACATGCAATGGTGAAGGTGCAAGCAATTGAGAACATGGAGACTTACATCAGGACAATTTCTACTATCCCTTGACACAAGCTTAATATTGATAATCTGTTTTGCTGAAGTTTGCTACTTAAATTTACTGTAACTCGGCAAGTTTATGGTTCCCTAAATGTTTCTAACCGAGCTACCATTTGATTGGCCAACTTGGGCCCTCACCTAAACCATGTCATTGTTTTATACGAGTTTGGCTTGCTCAAATTCCTATTACTGGAGGGTTTTGCCATACCTCAAAACATTCTAACCCATTTAGGGGATTGGCATTCAATTCTTCTTGTTAATTATCTTTCTTTCTTCTACTTGTTCTTTTTTCTTTTTGTTTCTTTTTTTTTTGGGTGTAATTAAGATGGGTTAGTAGTATGACCCATGAAAAATATACCAACATAGAAAATGATATTACCTTGATGGGGTTCGTCGGGACCAATGGTTCGTAGTTGGAATTTGGAGAGAGAAAGAGGGAAGGGAAGAGAGAGACAATTAATAACATCTTAATGACCGAATGGTTCGTAGTTTGAAAGAGATACTATTTTTCCTTTCTTCTTAAATTAGCAATCGGTTGTTTTTATAACTGGTTAACTGAGATAACCCGTATTTACCAAAAGTAATATGCCTGTTGTTGATTGATTAAAGTCTTCCAATATCATATATTAGGAGTCATAAAAAGTGGGAGGAATGAACATGTATAGTACCAAGGTGTGGTGGCGCAGTTGGTTAGCGCGTAGGTCTCATAGCTTTTGAGTCATCCTGAGGTCGAGAGTTCGAGCCTCTCTCACCCCATCTAGATTTTTTGTTTTAACATTTATCAAATAAACAGTGAAATCAAACATTTGTTTCATATACAATAAACATCAATACCTATGTGGTGGTGATTTTTTAATAAACGCCCACAAACCAAACACAGCTATAATCATTTCACTTTATTCTTAGAATACACTGTTGTGGTTGTTTAACAGCTGAACTCAATGACTTATTTATTTTGTCTTTTTAATCAAGAACAGGAAGATTAATACATGGGAACAATCAAACAAACATTTCAAGAGATCAGAAAGAGAGAGAGAAATCAAAAATCCATTATGCATCAACCCATATGTCATTGAGCTCGAATTCTGTGGACCCCGATTCACATCAGCATCAAACCACTACAACTCAAGTTGAGAGACTGGCGACCGGTGAGGGCGGTGAAATCATCATCTTGTTCTTCTTCTCTTCTTGTCGAATGGAAGTGTAGGATATGTGGATAAAAAAAGAAAAATCAGATTCTAAGACAACCAAGGAGAAGGCCAAAATCAATTGGAACACTCAACTTTGCATTGCCACCGACATATTAGCTAATTTCATGCCTCGCGAGATTAATGTTTTCTGCTCTAGTATTCAGACTTTCAGGTAATCTTTTGCTACCAACTTCTATGTGTTGGGATCAAATCGATTGTAATCCAAACTTCATGTATATTCTTCAGTCCATAATTTCAAGCTTTAAATGCTCTTGAAAAATCAACGTGTACTTAGCGAGGATTGGGTAATTCTTTAAAGCTACTACAAATAATGGATTTTCTCTCCTAATACCTCAAGTATCAATTAAGATTTCTTCATGCTTTCCTTTTCTCCCCTCAGATGTCAGAGTTCAGCCTACTTAATGATCTTAATCGTGAAGGTTAGGCTTACTTTACTCCGATAGCAACTGGTAGCAGTTGATTCCTTGTCGTCAAATCAGCCAGGGAGTTATGGGACACGGCCTTTAAATTTCAGAGGTTTGTTGTCGACAAAAATGAGAAGAACAAGAACAAGAAGTGAACAAGAACAAGAGCAAAAACAAGAAGAAGGTGGAGGAGAAAGAGAAGAAGAAGAATTTACCATTTGTCTCTGGTCGTTAGTTGATGCCTCATGTTGAACGTCGGCTGTTGTGGTGGCCGGTGGTCCAATTACAGTATGTTGAGAGACGGTGGGAGGGGAGTTCAAATGAGAGAAGGAAGTATTATTAGGGTTTTATTGTTTTTTGTCTTTTAGTGGCTGATTCAATTAGTTGGACCATTGTTAACTGAGCAGCCTCGTCCACGCGCGGGAATGTCGATTCACACTTCCCGTGAACCGAAGGGTCTATAGGATTCACGCTCTCTGGTTCAATGATAAAACAACCATTGCCAATATGGGTGCAAGTGCAACTTGAGCAGGCGTACCCTTATCAACATGAGGAGCCAAATTTATGCTAATTAAAAGATATATTTGGCATCTAGGACTTTTACTTCACGGAAACCAGACCCAAGTACTTGAGCTTGAATTTTGGGGGGTTTATATTTTAATTTGAAATCAAATCTAATTATATCCAATGTTAGATCAATCTTAAGAGAATTCAATTCTCCAAAATTAGAGAATTCCATGGACCTAAAAATTTTGAAATTCAGCTATTAATTCTAGCTTGGTTCGGCCTATATATAAAACAAGATGGTCCACGTCAGAATGCCTCTCCTTCCTCCAAACCCCCACCCCATTCTGCTCTATTCTTAATTCTCTGTCCTCCCACCTTCTCATCACTCCCAAACTGTCACTCTTCACCTTCTCTGTCCACGTCACACGTATTTATATGCAATGAACGTGATTGACACAAATCCCTGCCAGATATCATAACTGTGAATCACGTATTTGACACAAATCCTAATGTTTGAATGATCTTATGGATAACTTGGGTGGGTAGGATTCTTATACGTTTAAATGTTTGATACGTTTTCCTCTGTTTTTTTTTTTTTTTTTCACACCTTTTGCTCTTTCACTTTGACCTTCAGTTCTTCCATTCTAGCATCCTTTTGTTCTTTTGATTATTGTTTTTGTGCGGTTGAAGAGGTGGGTATAGTTCTGTTTTTGCATAGAGCTTTCATTCTCAGATTTTTTCACTCATGTATTCATATTGAACAGGCCAAACCAGGGGAGATCAGATTATGATCACTCACGATTGATTGGAGTGATCACCCTATCCGTCAGTTTTTTGGGAAATCGGATTCTCACTCACCGGTACTGTTTTTGGGTGTCGGTTTTTCAATATCTGACACAGGTCCTGTTTTTTCAATTTCTTTTTTCATTCTCAGAATGTTTTTTTTTTTTTTTCATTTTCTCACCACTTTTTAGGAATTAGATTGCCAGAGACTTCTCTGGAGACTTTTCCAACATGTTTTTGGGGTGAACGGGATAGAAATAGTCGCCGGAGAAGTCACGCAGCGTCGGTTTTCGCTCGACACTGCTCATGCACGCGGGTTAACAAGATCAGATATTCGGGTCGGATGCTCTGTATTATCATATGGATCCGACCCATTAATAACATTTACTGGTTTTGAAACCGGTCTAGACCGGTTTTAACTATCAAACTAGTCTAGTTTTGTCTTCTAGAACTGGTGTAGACCAGTTAATTAATTAATTAGTTACATAATTTAATAATTATTAGTTAATTAATTTAATTGTTAATTAAAGTAATTAATCTAGACAAGTATAATTATTATGTTAATTAATAAAAACATATTACTAATTACTTTAATTAATAAATCATCATTAATAAAAAGGAATGATATTTAAAACTGACCTAGGCTGGGTTTATCATCCAAACCGGTCATAAACCAAATGATTACTAATTAGGTTAATTAATAACTATATAATTATTAAGCAATTACTAAAAAACTAAAAACTAATAATTAAGTTAATTAATAACCAAATAATTATTAATGATTTTAATGTTGATTTATAAAATTAATTATTGTTAATTGAATATGAACAAATGTTTTTTTAATAAATTTAGTTTTATTAATAATTTGTAGTAATTTTAATAAATTTTATTCTTTTTATTATTTTTAAATGAAATTTTGATTAACTTTAAATAAATAAAAATAATAATAAAATGTAACATTTTTATTAATTCCACTAATAATTAACAATTATATAGGAATGACAACGGGGTGGGTTCAGGGCAGGGCACCCCATCCCTTTCCTTGCACCATAGTCAAGACACTCTACCCCATCCCCGCCTCGTCCCCAGTGTCACGCGGGTTCAGGGCAAGGTAACCAGTCCTCAATGTTGGGCGAGTTCAAGGGCAAGGCACCCCACTCCTCATCAAGGATGGAGAATCCTCGAATTTCCCAACCCCGTCCCTAGTATTGGACGGGTTCAAGTACAAGTGTAAATTGGGTCGGCACAACACAATCCGCATGTGGCCCACACAAAGTATGAGTCATGTCGTGCTAGCCCACAAGGTGTCCCGGGCCGTGCCTCCCTCCTCTAGGATAATTTGGGGGGTCGATTCGGCATGATCCCACGACCCAAGCCCACATGGGCCCGTGCCATGCCGTGGGTTGGGTTGGTCCATGGGTTGGACCTTGGGCCAGGCCATGCCGCACACCAAGCTAAGCTCAACGCAAGGCACCCACTCCCCGTCCAAGGTTTTTAAAGTTGGACCAGATAAGGAAGCATTCTGGGGTTGAACAGTCCAACTGTTCAGTCCAAAAAGATGATCCGCTCTGACAAAAGAAATAAAAAATTAGAAAAACAAAAAAAAGGCTAAACACGATTGTCCGGGTTGACGGTTCGACTGCCCAGGTCAGTGGTTCGCTAACCAAATAAACGGTTTTTGGACAAAAAGTGGTTTTGAGGTGAAACGGTGTCCAGTTCCCAATTTTTTTGGTCTAACCATCTAGTTTGATCCAGTTTTGAAAACACTGTCCCCATCAACCCAATATTCAATTTGATTATAGAAATGATCAAAAGGATATATTGAGTATCAACCACATCGTAAGTTTCTAAAAGTACACTAAATTGTCTTTAATATTCAAAGATGTAATTTTATGAACATTTTAGAAAATTTATTGTACTTGTGTAATTTTGAAAATTTATTCAAATTTAGTTAAATTTTTATTAAATATTTTATTTTCTTTTTAAATGGTTTACTTACAGAATTATACTAATTTATCCGTAGAAACCACTGATGTGGTCCCTACCACTTTTTATTGTACTCGTATACAACTATTAGTTATTTAAGTCAGTCCACAATTAGTTGTTAGTCTTTTATTAGAATTTTATTTTTGCCATGTAAGCAGTCTTATCCTTACTTCAGAATTAATATAAATAGAAAGAGGGGGGCGGCAGATTAAGCATCCACTTCTTTTCTGAAACCCTTCCTTCGAAATCTTCTTCTCTTCTTCTCTCTTTCTCCTCTCATTCTCTCCTCTCATCTACTTAATATCCTGTTGATTATACACTACAGCTTGGGCTGTTAGTAGTTTCATATGACCACATGGTATCAGAGCCAACCTAGGAAATCTTATGATAGTCTAACATGGCCGGCTGCATAAGAATTTCCTAAGGTTGGAAAATTTCCAGCAAAAGGGATCATCGGCTGAATCTTGGAGATTTTTGGTGAAGCACCAAAGGATGACTAGAAATTAGGAAGAGTCAAAAGGAAGAACCCTCAAGATTAGGGTTCAAACTTGATTTTGAAGGTTGCGGCCAGAAAGTCAGAAGGCAGAACCCTTAAGATTAGGGTTCAAACTTATTTTTGAAGGTTGTGGCCAGAGTTTTGCTAAAGCAAGTTAATCATTAATATTGATTTATTAAAAGATTACCTTTTCTGGTTATTTCAAAGGTTCGATTAAAAGTTTTTTCCTCCTGAACTGTTCTTGATACATTAAAAGAATAGTTTTTGGTTACTTTAAGAGGTGCGGCTGAGAGATCCCCCCCTTTTCTAACCATTGATTGTGTTCTTGGATTGTTTATTGACCTTTGACTAGTTCTAGATTCAAGATTCTAGTTTCTTAACTGTCGCCAATTCTAGGGCTACAGTTAGTTTTAGCCCTGCACTCTCAGCCTTGCACTCTAAGTTGTTCTTGGAAGGTTACCTTTTTGGGTGGATTATTGACCTAGAAGGATAAAGTAGGTTCGGTTGTTAACAAATTCTATGTGAGATTGCCAATCTTAGTGATAGAAAGGTATTCTTTCTTGACCTTAGGTTCGACTAATAGCAAATTCTGGGTGTAATTATCCAGTCTCAGTAATACAAGAGGCATTATTTAATCTTTTCTTGACAAAGAATGGAGTTTAAGAACCAAGGGGAAACCTTTTAGGGGCTGGTGGTGCTGGTAGCATACCTGATAACTGTCGCCAATTCTAGGGCTACAGTTAGTTTTAGCCCTGCACTCTCAGCCTTGCACTCTAAGTTGTTCTTGGAAGGTTACCTTTTTGGGTGGATTATTGACCTAGAAGGATAAAGTAGGTTCGGCTGATAGCAAATTCTGGGTGTAATTAYCCAGTCTCAGTAATACAAGAGGCATTATTTAATCTTTTCTTGACAAAGAATGGAGTTTAAGAACCAAGGGGAAACCTTTTAGGGGCTGGTGGTGCTGGTAGCATACCTGATAACTGTTTTTGGATTACCACTATAAAATTTGATGGATCAAACTACGTAGAGTGGGCCCAATTAGCCATGATGGCTATCGGGGGTAAAGGAAAGCCAAGTTATTTACTGGGAGATGTCAAGGAACCAACCAAGGAGGACCAAATATATACCAAATGGGTTCAGGAGAACTATTTGGTTATGACATGGCTGTGTAACTCCATGCAGCCACATATTAGCCGAAATTATTTATGGGCAAAAACAACTAAAGAAATTTGCGATATCATGAAAGAAACCTACTCCCAACCCCTCAATGTTGCTAGGGCCTATGAGCTAAAATATATGGTAAATAACCTTAAGTAAGGAGAGAAGCCAGTCTCGGTTTATTTTTCCACCTTGAAATCCTTGTGGCGTGAGATTAATCACTTAGAAACAACTGAGTGGGAAAGCTAGAATGATGCATAGACCTACAGAAAGCAGGTTGAAACCAATAAGGTATTTGAGTTTCTAGTTGGTCTGAATTCTGAATATGACATTTTGAGACAATAGCTTCTAACAAGAGACAGTGTGACTCTATCACAAGCTTACTCTCTCGTGCATAGTGAAGAAAGTAGAAGGAATGTTATGTTACAACATTCGCCACTTGAATTAGCTTTGGCAGCAACTAAACCCAAGTTTGGGGGGAATAAGGAGAGATATATAAAGAAGGAAGACAATAATGACCTAATATGCGAACATTGCAAGAAACCTAAGCATACCAAAGAAACCTATTGGAAGCTACATCCTCATCTAGTTCCAGCAAAACTTAGGAACAAAAATGGGAATGCTAATATAGCCATTACTACTGATTGTACAACTTCATCAGGCACAAGAGCAACACCACTAGACACTCTAGCTGTTATTCGAGCTGCCTTGACTCAGTTCAAAAAGGAGGTTGGTAATTCAGCATCATCATCTCAGCCAGCCACAACATCAGCTCCTCCCACCTCAGCATTTTCTCATTCAGGTATACGGGCCTCAGCTTATCATGCTTTAGCTCTAGGTAACACTGAACATTGTTGGGTAATAGACTCAAGTGCATCTGATCATATGATTGGTTTGCCTTCACTATTTACTACCTATCACTTATCCTCTAGTAAAGGCAATGAGTCTATTGCTGATGAATCACTTGTTCCCATTTCTAGCAAGAGAGACATCAAGTTGTTTAGTGCCATTTCCTTGTCTTCTATTCTGCATGTTCCTTAACTTAGCACCAATTTACTTTTAGTTAGCAGCATTACTAATAACCAGAATTGCTTAGTAACCTTTTCTCCTTATCAATGTGTTTTTTAGGACTTGGAGACAAGGAAGGTGATTAGGATTAGTCGTAAGACAAATGGAATCTATTTGCTTGGAGGAAGTTCACAGTGGGAAGGTAGTGAAGTTAGAGGGTCTTTTGTTTCTCAGTCTATTGGTTAAGTCATGCTTTGGCATAACCGATTAGGTCATTTATCCTTTAGGTCTTTGAAAAGCTTGTTTCCTAGTTTATTTGAATCTATCCAGATGTCCAGTTTAAAGTGTGAAAGTTGTGAACTTGCAAAGCATTGTAGAACAACCTATTCATTAAGTAATAAGAGAAGTAGTGTTCATTTTGACATTGTGCATACCGATGTTTGGGGACCATATCACATCATTGCTATGGAGGGGTACAGATACTTCTTGTTGTTTGTTGATGACTACACCCGGTTTTCTTGGGTCTACTTGATGCATCCTCGAGATGAGGTTCTTACCCTGATCCAGACCTTTCATTAGATGAAAATTTTCAGATCTGATAATGCGAGAGAATACTTTAAAACATCACTAGCCTCTTATTTTCTTGACCATTGGATTATCCATCAGAGTACCTGCCCTCATACCCCTCAGCAGAATGGGGTGGTTGAGAGAAAGAATAGGCACATGTTGGAAGTAGCTAGAAGTATCATATTTAACTCCAATGTGCCTATACATTTCTAAGGAGATGCCATTCTCACAACTGTGTATCTCATCAACCGAATCCCTTCATGGGTTCTTGACATGAAACCTCCATTCACTCTTTTATATCCTGATAAAGAGTTGTTTTTTGTCCTTCTTAAAACCTTTGGTTGTACCTACTTCGTGCAAACTCTTGGCCCTCAACGTTCCATATTTGACCCTAAAGCCTCAAAATATTTTCCTTGGTTATGCACAAACTCAAAAGGGATACTACTGCTATGAACCTACTTCGGGAAAGAGATTTGTATCCATGGATGTTACTTTCTTTAAGGATGTACTTTATTACTTTAGGGTTTCTTCTCAAGGGGAGAGTAGTAAGGTTGGGGTTAATACATCAGAAGTCCCTTTACCTGTCCCAATGAGTGAAGAAGGGTGTAATGGGGAGGGTTGTCAAAAATGTGGGGATTTGAGAGTTTATCATAGATGGTGGAGGCAGGTTGATTTCGGTCATCAGCAGTCCAGGCCAGCCCCAATTCCTTTTGAGGATCCAGATCCAGGTACTACATCTTTTCCAACTCCTATTACAAATGAGCCTTCTACTATTGAGCCTTCTCCATCTTTTGAGCCCTCACTTCCATTAAATGACTTTGACCTTCTCATTACAGTCTGTAAAGGCAAATGCCTTTGCACCTCATCCACACTCCACTATATCTCACAATTCTTGTCCTATGATCACCTGTCTCCCTCTTACAAGTCCTTTCTTACATTCATTGCTGATATTCCATTCCTAGAACAGAGTGGAAGAATGCAATGAAGGTAGAAATGGATACCCTTCTGAGAAACAATACCTAAGAGCTAGTTGATTAACCCAAAGGGAAGAAACCAATTGGATGTAGATGATGTTTACTGTGAAACATAGCGTTGATGGTTCTATTGAAAGGTATAAGGCCCATTTAGTTGCAAAGGGATTTACTCAGACTTATGGTATAGATTACTTGGAGACTTTCACACCAGTAGCAAAAATGACCACTATTAGAGTGTTATTATCTCTTGCAGCCAGTTACTCTTGGCCCCTGTTCCAAATGGATGTTAAAAACGCCTTCCTCAATGGAGACTTGCAAGAAGAAGTGTACATGCAGTTACCTCCTGGTTTTTATAGTACAGAGACATGTAAGAAGGTTTGTCGGCTAAATAAAGCTTTGTATGGACTAAAACAGTCCCCTAGGTCTTGGTTTGATAGATTCAAACAAGCCCTTGAGAAGTTTGACTATGTATAGGCTCAATCAGATCACACTTTGTTTATTAAGAAAGTGGATACTTCTTTGGCTCTACTTGCTGTATATGTGGATGACATTGTAGTAATAGGGAGTGATAACAGTAAAATTGAGTCTCTTAAGAAACTTCTCCATCAAGAATTTGAGGTAAAAGACTTGGGAGAGCTACGACATTTCTTGGGTATTGAGGTAGCTCGGTCCAAGCATGGAATCTTTGTTTCTCAAAGGAAGTATGTCCTTGATTTCTTAGAAGAAACAGGAAAGTTGGGTGTTAAGCCAGTCGATACACCTATTGAATAGAATCACAAAATTAGTGTAGAAGGTGGAGACCCTCTTGAAAATAAAGCTATGTTCCAAAGATTAGTTGGGAAACTACTCTATCTTTGTCTTACACAACCAGACATCAGCTATGCAATCAATGTTGTTAGTTAGTATATGCACTCTCCTAGAACTACCCACCTACTTGTTGTTGAGAGGATATTGGCATATTTAAAGAGGTGTCCAGGCAGAGGTGTACTATTTAAGGATAATAATCACATGAAGATAGAAGTTTACACAGATGTAGATTCGGCCGGTTGTGTTGATGATAGAAGGTCTACCTCGGGATATTGTGCCTTTGTAGGAGGTAGCCTTGTTTCTTGGAGGAATAAGAAACAAAATGTTGTTTCTCGTTTCAATGTTGAAGCTGAATATCAGTCCATGGAAAATGGTGTGGCTGAAATGCTATGGTTGAAATCACTATTTGATGAATTGGGTATTACCTATGAGAAACCTCTAATGTTGTACTGTGATAATCAGGCTGCTATTAATATAGCTCATAACCCAATACAACATAACAGAACCAAGCACATTGAAGTGGATTAACATTTTATTGGGGAAAGGGTTGCATCTCAAGAAGTCTGTCTTCCATATATCAGCTCCAACATGCAGCTTGCCAATCTTCTCACCAAGGCAGTTTCAAAGAAGAAGTTAGAAGCAGATCTATGCAAGTTGGGAATGACAAACATCTATTCACAACTTGAGGGGGAGTGTAGAAGCCACTGATGTGGTCCCCATCTCTTTCTATTATACACGTATACAACTATTAGTTATTTAAGTCAGTCCACAATTAGTTGTTAGTCTTTTATTAAGATTTTATTTTTGCCATGTAAGCAGCCTTATCCTTACTTCAGAATTAATATAAATAGAAAGAGGGGGGCGACAGATTAAGCATCCTCTTCTTTTCTAAAACCCTTCCTTCGAAATCTTCTTCTCTCTTTCTCCTCTCATTCACTCCTCTCATCTTCTTAATTTCCTATTGATTATACACCACAACTTGGGTTGTTAGTAGTCTCATACGACCACATTATCTTATAATTTCTAATATAAACTAACCAATAATTTTCTTTTTCCAATATTATACTTATTTATCTTAATAATTTGTGTAATTGTTTGTTCAAATTATAGTTTTCCATTTCCCATAGTCATTTTTTTAATAATTTTCAATAATTTGTAATGAAAATTACATCTTTTCAATGGTTTTCCAAAATCTATCAAATGTAATAAATTTTCCTAAAATTTCCAAAACACTCTAATAATTTTCAATAATTATTTAATTTATTTTAAATAAACTTTCAAATACTTTAAATCTTTTAATTTCAAAAATTTTATTTTACGAAAATGTAGTTTCATGAAAATTTTTGAAAAATTTATTACATTTGTGTAACTATGTGGATTTGTTGAATTTTTTTAAATTGTTATTACATATATATTTTTATTTGGTAGTTTACTAACAAAATTACACTAACTTATCTTTTATTTTCAAAATAAATTAATTAATAATTTTATTTTCTATCATTATTAATAACAATAACTAAAATTTTATACTTTTTGAGAATTGTTAAATATAATTCTCAATTTTATAGGAATTAGTTAAAGTGTTTTCAATTTCTATAAAATGTTGTTAATGAGTTAATTAATAACAATATTTATTATTTTTTGGTAATTTACTAACCGTACTAATAAGAATATTTAATTTTTGGTAATTTACTAACCATATTTATTAACTTTTGGTAATAACACTTAATACTCATTGAATATGGGTGGGATTAAATATTAACTGTATTTAACTATTTATTAATTAATATGAATATTTTAATTTATTAATTAATATGAATATTTTAATTTAACAATCCGATCAAACTCAACCCGACTTGGTTGGTTTTCTAGTATTTCAGATTGGCTTTGGTTTAATAAATATATTAATATTTTATATTTTAAATTTAATTTTTTAATATGGGAAAGTAGGAAAATTCCCATATTTCTTAGTCTAAAATATTTTATACCATAGATTTAATTTTTGTAATTTATTTTTTAATAATATTATTGTAATTTATGAAATTAAAAGTTAATTTTTAAGTTTAAATCTTTTGAACAAACAAACTAAACCAAAAACAGGCCCAAATCGATACAACCCGAATTGGTGGGTTTTCACTAATGGTCAATCGGTTTCGAGTGACAAACTACGGATTTGACCAGACCAATTTGGTTGGCAAAACAGCCTGCAACTAAACTTAACCAATCATTGAACACTCCTAAGTTCAACTAAATTTGTAATCTAATCTCTAATAAATAACAATAGTTTAATCTCCAATAATTATTGAAAATTAATAGCAAATGTACACAATCATTGAAAATATGTTTATAATAAAAACATAATATATATATATATATAAAACGAAAATACAATAATTACAAAAATATAATAATTACTAAAAATATACTAAATTAGTCAATAAATAGTGTAATCTCAAATAAAACTTTAATCTCTAATAAGTATTAATCTATAAAGTATAAAAAATATATAAGTACTAAAATTAAATTTATAACAAAAATACAATAAATACGATAAATTAAATTTCAAATTTTAAATAGTATTTGTTTAATCTCCAATAATTATTGACAATTTTCTATTAAATAACAAAATAAAATAGATTTATAAATAATTATTGAAATTATATTTATAAAAAACAATAAATAATTACTGAAAATAAATAAATATGAATTGTAGTATATATAAATATATAATGAATATACACTATTATTGTAAAATTATTACTAATAAATATAATTTTGTTCATAGTTATTTTCTATAATCATTAATTGATATAAGTGAAATTAGTTATTTACAATATTATTTAGTTATTGAAATAATAGTGTTACTTAAATTCTTAAAATATTAATTATTGATTGAATTTAATAATCCATAAAATTATAACTGTACTATTATTACATAATTCATTATTAATTTTGTAAAATAATAAATTATTATTAATATGAATATTATGAATTCTATTATAATTATTTTTCTATTTTTAAGAATTTTTTATTTTATTACAAAATTTCGTTATTTTAAGTATTTAAAATTTTGCCATGTTAAATATTTTGTTACTTAAATATTTATATAATATGTAAAATATTTAAAAATTTTCATAATTTGAATTTTATTATTTTAGTGTTATTATGTAATATTAAATATCTTTTATATTATTTAGCTATTTTTAATGTTTTTATTTAATAATTTTAGTTATTAAAATATTTAAATAATGTTTTATTTTTGAGTGTTAAATTTTTATTATTGGAATAACATGTAAATTGAATAATTCGTAAAACTATAATTTGTATTGTTACTAAGTAATTTCATGATGAATATTATTAAATATTGATTTTTTGTGTTTTGAATAATTATTTTAAATTTAGTGTATAATTTCATTATAACATTTAAATAGTTCTGAATTTTTTTAATTGAAACTTTCATTAGAGAGATATAGATAAAAAGTGGGGGAGGGGATAAATAGGAATTAGAGATAGTTTAAGAGAGAATGTCTCTACTAAATTAGAGATAATTTAAGAGATAAATAGGAGTTAGAGATAATTTAGGAGATAAATAGGAATTAGAAACAATTTAGGAGGAAGTGGGGGAAAGTGGTGCCACTTGGCTAAACATTAAAAAAGAAAATCCCTCTTTCTTTATGGTTGTTGGGTTTAGTTAAGCATATGTGATATTGGTATAATGAGTAATTATGTGGAATTAAAAAAATAAAAAATTCAAAAAAACAGAAAATTAGGATGGGGGTTTGAAGGAAGGAGAGGTATGGTGATGTGGACATATATGAATTTTGGTAATTAAATTTTACAATAACTATTATTTCAATAGTTATTCATATATAATATCTACCGATTTTTATAATTGATAATGTCAAATATTATTTTCAGTAAAGTAATTAGAAATTATAATTTTTGGTAATTAAATCATTTCTGAAATAAGTTAATATTAAAATAATAAAATTTTTTAAACAATTTTTCGTCATTAAGTTATTTTCAGTAATTATAGCAATCAAAACAATAATATTAAATATTATGTTCAGTAATTAAACATTATAATATTATAATACTGAATAATTAAAATATTATTAATATTTCAGAAATTAGAATTTTCGGTATTAAACTTATTTCGGAATTTTTGGTGATTACATGTTACAATAATTATTATTTTCAGTAATCGATTATATTTAATATTATTTAAAGTAATAAAATATATAAAATTATAATACTGAATAATTACTGAAATTATTGAAAAATTATTACGATTTTAAAAAACTAATGATCGAAAATTAAAAACTCTTAAAATTCTGAAAATTAACAATTAAAAATAATTTCTCAAAACTTAAATAATACTAAAAATATTTCAAATTAATTACTTAAAATTAAAGGTACTGAAAATTCTGAATTCCTGTAATTATTAGACTAAAGTAGTTAATAAAAATGAAAGATTAACTGTGAAATTCAGAATAGTTACTCATGAAATTATTGAATATATATTACAATTTCAAACAAGTAATGATTATTATAGTATTTTTTACAATTTAAAATATCTATTGATTATTGAATATTTATATTTACTTATTTTGCATATTGTCAGTAATTATTATTTTCAAATTTTAAAATTTTTCAGAAAATAAGATAATTACAGAAAAACGAAAATTAATTATTTTGAAACCTGAAAATTCAAAATAATTACTGAAAAATTTTGAAAATTGTGATTGTTTATTGAAAATTAATGAATGGTTATTGAATAATTATTAAGAATCAAAATAATGAAATTTCTGATAATTACTAAATTCAAATTAATTTTTTAATTATTGTATTGAAATCTGAAATTTCAAAATAGTTATTGACAATTCCGAGAACTAGTGAGAATATTTACTGAAAATAATTCTAAAAATTACTGAATTTTCAAAATAAAAAATAATTAACATTCTGAAATTTCAGACAATTACCAAATTCAACATCATTTTTTAATTATTAGTTTGAAAATATTAAATTTCTAAAAATTATGAAATTAAAATTATTATTGAAAATGAAAAATAATTATGTTAAAATCTAAAAATTCAAAATAGTTATTGAAAATTTTGATAATTACTCCTAAAACACCTCTTCATCCATCTTACATGCGTAATAATCCATCCAAAAACCAAAAATGTTGTTAAAATAATTTTGGGTAGTTAAATTATTTTGGGAAATGTTTTTGATATTTTCTATAATTACTGGTATTATTGAATATTATTTAGTAAATATCAACACCTAAACTATAGTTTTTGATAATTTTGGTAAATTGGAAAATTTAATTAGTAAAAATTACCTGTTGAAAATTACTGATTTTGGTAATTTAACTTCAGAAATTTTTGAAAATTAATTATTGAAATCAATAATTACTGAAAAATGAATAATTAATTAAAATATTGATAAATATAATTTAATAATTAAAAAATTCTCATTGGATACTTTTTTTCAATAAATATAAATTTATACTTTTTTTCATTTTTAATAGTTTTGATATTGTAAATAATCTTTTAGCAATAATAAGTAATTGATATTTTCAGTAATGTTGGTCAATTTATTAATACTTAACAATATTATCAGGTGATAATTAAAATTCTTCAGTAATTTTTTAGTGGAAAATTAATTTCGTTAAATATAACTTTATTTTTTTTTTAATTTCAGTAATTTTGATATTTATTATAACTTTTGAACGATAATTAGTGATTTTGGTAATTTAATTACTAAAAATTACTGATTTTGGTAATTTAATTTAGTGAAAGTTAAATTATAAATCTACCAATTATTCAAATAAATAATTGGAAAATTTTAATAATTTCCATAATTTTTAGATACTACATTTATAATTGCCATAATTATTGGAACTATATTTATAGGATTGGGGGTGTTATGGGTATTGGGGATGATCCTCTGGGTAGGAATGGCAATGGATGGGTTTGGGGTAGGGATCATTGTAGACATGTGAATTTTTAAACCAAATAAGTGGGCTTAATTTATATGAAAGCCTTCCCAAGTTAATATAGGCCTCCATGGGCCCAAAGCTAAAGTCTACATAAATATGACTTAGTGGTTCAATGATCCAAGTGTATTAAGTCCAATCTGGCCCATCTCCTATTGTAATAAGGTGGTTCCATTGGCAAGACAACTAACTACCACATAATGGAGCATGTATGGAAGTTAATCCTAACCCAACACCCCACTCACATGGGATTGATTAGAAAAGTGGGCTGAGGTGGTAGTCCTAATCCTTGGCTATAAATAGCCTTACCTAGGGAGAAAGAGCTCCTTTCTTCAACACTCACACTGCAAGAAACTCTCACACACCAACACCTGAGGATTGTATGCAACCACAAGCATCTACAAATTCTAATGACTTCAAGATCAAGAGAAAAGAAAGAAGGGAAAAGCTTCTTAGTTCTCTACAACACACTCGGATTCATGCTCCCCAAAGAAGATTAAGCCACTACAAAAGGGCCCTTGTTAGAGAAGCATCATTCACAATCGATCAAGCGCGAAGCCCGGAGTGAAGAAATCTACATCAACCCTTCAAAAGTACCAAATTCAAGAAAATCTACATCAACACTTCAAGAAGTACGAGAAACATGTCGATGGCCCTCGTCTTCACTGAATTCGATTATTACTTAGAGGTTTCTCACGTCATCGATCAGAAATCAAAGAGAGTTCAACTCCCTTGAATTTTATTTATTACAACTTTATTTTTGTAATCTGTCTCCATATTTTGTGTTAATCAAATACACAAAATTTGTGTTGACAAATTTCTAGCATGCCTAGTGGGACACTCTCTTCCTCCCATCTTTTGAGTTGACAATTGCAACAATCATCTAATCGCTACCAAGAAGGCTACAACTTCCTTCAACAAGCCCTCTAGCACTTTCAGTTCTTTCTACAACCATCATGTCACATGTGCCATGGAGAAATCCAACAAAATGCAACTAATATCTCCAGTAGAGCTTCCAATACAGAAAATCACCAAGGCGACTATTGTACAGAAGCAAAGCCTCTTCAACTCTTCGCACTTTGATTTGAAAGGAAAAAAACACTTCTTTCTTAGATGACCAACCTAGCACTACGTCGAGGATGAAGTCCTACTCCTCTCCATCATACAACTCCCATTCTACTTCTAGTGGTGTTGCACCGGTTATGATGACAGAAGCTGCAACAACAGAAGAACGACTCCAGAAGATGGTTGAAGCCATCGACAACCTCAAAAGCTCCAATGCAAAGATAGATCTCCAAATTGCCTTCCTGATGAACAAATTAGAGATACAAAACCACCAAGCAAAGTCCAGTCAAGGACCTTCTCACCCTCCAAGATTCACTCTTCCAATGACTTCCAACTTCCAAGAGCAACGAAAGTAGCAACAAGAAAAGCATGATCATGTCACTTTGCAAAACATGATGCAAGACACCACCCAAATCTCTATCACTTCTCTAATAGTACAGCAACTCCTTTGCATGATCGTTGACACCATAAGGGCTTAGTATAGAGGAGTTCCATAGACCTCTCTAGTGTATGCCAAACCATACACTTGTCTCATTGATGAGATGCGCATGCCGATCAGCTACCAACCACCTAAGTTCCAGTAGTTCAACGGGAAGGGCAATCCGAAGCAACACATAGCCCACTTCATCAAGACCTACAATAACGCGGGAACCTATGGCGACCAAATGGTGAAGAAGTTTGTTCACACCCTCAAGTCTACTACATTTGATTGGTACATCGACCTCCAGCCAGCTCCTTTGCATGATCGTTGACACCATAAGGGCTTAGTATAGAGGACCTCTCTAGTGTATGCCAAACCATACACTTGTCGCATTGATGAGATGTGCATGTCGATCAGCTACCAACCACCTAAGTTCCAGTAGTTCAACGGGAAGGGCAATCTGAAACAGCACATAGCCCACTTCATCAAGACCTACAAAAACGCAGGAACCTATGGCGACCAAATGGTGAAGCAATTTGTTCGCACCCTCAAGTCTACTACGTTTGATTGGTACATCGACCTCCAGCCAGGCTCCATTAATAGTTGGGACCATCTTGAGAGAGAATTCCTCACTTGCTTTTACCATATGCGTCGAACGACTGGACTTCTAGAACTCTCAACTACAAGGCAAAGAAAGGATGAGTCCGTCATCGACTACATCGAGCAGTGGAGAAACCTTGCCCTTTAATTGAAGGAACAAACCAGTCAATCTTTTGCTATAGACACGTTCGTCCAAAGGATACATTGGGGGCTACTCTACAGCCTCAAAGAGAACATGCCTACCACCTTTGAAGAATTAGCTACTCGAGCTCATGACCTAGAGATCTAGATAGCCAAACATGGGAATCCTTAAATAAGTGATCCTTGTGAGAAGAAGGAAGTTAAGAAGAAGAAGACGGATATTAAAGTGAAATCTTTTGCAAACCAAGGCCAAGAGAAGTCTAGGCCTACTCTAAAGGAACTACAGAGGAGTATTCATTCCCTGACTTTGACGTTCCATAAATTCTCAACCAACTAATCTAAGCCAAATTGATTGAGCTTCCATTGCTCAAGTGACCTGAAGAGCAAGGACGTGTGGCCGACCCCAAGTATTTCCAGTACCATTGGATGATAACTCATCCAACTAAAATGTGTTTTGTCTTGAAGAACAAAATACTTCATCTTGCAGAACAAGGAAAGGTCAAGTTAGACCTTGGTGGCAATTTTTCTACTACTAACGTCACCATGTTGACTTTTGGGTCTTTTGACCCAGTACCATTACAACCCTCCATGGGTTCTTTTTCCTCTGCTCAAGCAACAGTAAATGCCCAAACCTCAAGAAACTTTGCACCTGCAAAAGGGCAATCAACACTGTAATACAATTCGATGGCTTCTCCTCAAATTATGAAAACTGGGGACAAGGTAGCTGGATCTCCAACAACCACTTTTCCTATAGTGTTCCTCCCGGAGGGGGCAGTTCCTATCCAATTTATTGTTGATCAAGAGGTGACCATGGTTTATTCCTATCCTAACATGCTGAGGTTTGGGAATACCAACATCCCAACTCTCTATGAGCTTATGATTAATGACTTGGACTACTAGGAAGAATCATCTGTTTCGGAAGATGAAATAGAAGATGGGAGGTCCACCTTCACTAGAAAGAAACCCAAGGAGAATGTACACTAATCTAAAGGGGCCATTTTGAATGGGGGCATGACTATCTCCATCTACTCCATTGACCCTGAAACATCTCCGCAAGACAAAGTCAGATGGACCGTTGTCTCTCGGCGTAAGAACAAGGCTCCTCATCTCGCCATCCCCATGTCAACCAGACCAAAGCAAACTAGTAGGTGGCAAGTACACACCGCCTCTAAGAAGAAGAAAGTGGCAAAGAAGAAAGCACCTTGGGTACCGTCGGCTAGTGAGGAGGAAATGCTTCAACAACCTTATCTGAATCCAATAACCCTTTGGGTGTTCATTTCTAAAAAGCTTTTTCCAAAGGAGTGTGAAGCAGCATACATGGTGTTAGTTGACGAAGAGGAGAGACAACACCATCAATAGAAAAAGCTTCACCCGGCGATGATGAAGACATGATAAGGATTCTTCAAGAGCACCCAATGTGTGATGAAGAAGTAACAAAACAACTAAAGGAAGTGTCATCCCACTTAATCCTTACCCAAGTACTTCAACTACCACAAAAGGTTCGCTTTACAATGGCGGGATCCCTAATTCTCTCCAACAAGTACCAAAAAGGGATGACTGCACGGATTGCATGGAAACAATTACCTTCACAGATGAGGATCTACAAATTGGGTCACATCCACACAACAAATCCTTGTATGTTGTTGGATATGTTCGTGAATAGAAGATGTCAGACTGATCTGTCGTCAACATCATGACAATCTACACTATGAAACAACTTGGGATTGACAATGATGAATTGTTAAAGAGCAAGTTGACAATCCAAGGCTTCAAACAAAAGGGACAACGTGTTGTAGGCATTGACGCCAAGACATCATACCAACTACTTTCAGCGTGTCCTTGGTTGCATGAGACAGGGGTGATTCCTTCAACATGGCACTAATGCTTCAAATACTATCGTAATGCAACATAGAGGAAAGTAGTCACTAAGTTAGAGCCTTTTAACAAAGTCGAAGCATGTTTTGCCAATGCTAAGTTCTTTGCTAG
The DNA here is from genome assembly GCF_000365185.1 of Nelumbo nucifera. Next base: position 2,781,766 of record NW_010729152.1, read on the forward strand.
CAAGATCATTTTAGAAGCTCTTCTGATTTCTATGCCAAAATATTCTACAATGAAGGTCTGGAAGGAAAAGGAAGACGGTGCACAAAGAAGAAAATCCATCTTCAAGCGATGATAGGAACCCTCTACGAAACCAACATGCTTTTGAGTTTATGCTAACAACTACACCATTAGCATCCTCTCCTAATAACCAATCAGTACTTGTGCTTCGTTACACACCAAAGTCAAGGAGAAGGAAAGGGAAACTACCTTTTGAGGTAATGGATACATCAAGCATTGCACTAATATTAACAAGTGACATTCAAGTTCTCAAGAAGGATCTTGTGTTTCCAATCTCTACGACATCCAAGTCATTGGTCACTAAACCACCGCTAAATGGATTTGTAAGAGTTTCATCAACTAGTAAACCAGGGCAACAAAAAGAATGATGGTTTAAACCCAATGCTGAAAAGCTTCTTGAGAAGGCAGGGTATAGAGAAGGTGAAAATCACCGACTAGGGGACCTTGAGTCAATCCTTACAAGTGGACAAGCCTATGGTCTAACAAAGACGCAAAGAACTTCAAGCAATGCTTTAGTCAACCAAAGGGTATATTTAGGACTTTTGTTAAATTCGAACCACCAAATTAACCTAATGAAATCAACTAATAGTAAAATTCCGAACCCAATGATACCAAGATTGCCCAAACTGACACTATTCACCTCTCTAGTTTAAGACTCAAAGCCAGAACCGATCCTGATCCTCTACTTAGAATCTTTTTTATCCCAAGACTAATGTTACAAATATGACTTGATAGATACATAGAGCTTGAAATTTTGAACAAGACTGCCCAAAACTAACATTGTTCACCCCTTCGTTTTAAGACCCAAAGGTAGAGATCCAATCCCGACCCTCCGTTTGGAATCTTTTTGGTCCTAAGCCTAACATCACAAATCTGACTTGATAGATACATAGAGCCTGAAATTTTGAATTCAACGATACCAAGTTGTCCAAACCTAACATTATTCACCCCTCCATTTTAAGACCAGAGCTAGAATCAATCCCAATCCTTAGTTTAAAATTTTTTCGGTCCTAAGCTTAACATCACAAATTTAACTTGATAGATACGTTAAGCCTGAAATTTTGAATCTAACAATACCAAGATTGCCCAAACCTGACACTAGTCACCTCTCTGATTTAAGACCTAGAGCTCTTAACCCTCGGTTTGGAATCTTTTTTATTCTAAACCTACATTACAAATCTAACTTGATAGATGCATAGAACCTAAAATTCTAAATCCAACGATACCAAGATTTCCTAGACTAGATGTTGTTCACCCCTTTGTTTTAAGACCTAGAGCCAGAACCGATCTCGACCCTCGATTTTGAATATTTTTTGTCAGAATCCTAATGTCACAAACCCACCATGACAGGTATATAGATCCCAAAATTCTAAATTCAATGATACCAAGATTGCCTAAACACGACACTATTAACCCCTCCATTTCAAGACCCAAAACAAAAACTGATTTCAACTTTCAATTAAAAATCTTTTCGATCACAAACCTAATGTTACAAATGTTACTCAACAAACATATAGAGTCCAAAATTCTAAATCCAACCATACCAAGATTTTTTGAAACTAATCCCATTTACCTTTTCATCCTAAGATCTAATGTTGGGATCAATTCCAATGATGTGTTTGAAATCTCTTTGATCATGAAATGGTCATTGACAACAAGAACTAAACACAACAATGTCATCCTACATTTTCTTTCATTGAAAAGGGAATTTTCCCCTTTGGAAATCACTTTGCATTTGCCAACTATGTTAGCATAAAATCCCTCATCACAAGTAAAACTAACAGGGAGGACACATCCTTCGAGGAAATTCCAAATGCACCAAATGCTCCTAAGAACGAATGTATTCCCAAACACTGATGAACCAACAGAGGCTCCATATTCTCTACCCCTCTTCTTTTTCCTTATCCCCCAAAGCAATCAATTGCAAAATGCAAATCACAAGAAGACTAAAACTTAACAAAGCACTAGGGTTCCCTAATACCCAATCTGCCCACCTAGTATTCTCATTGTCGGACTCTTGACAATGGTAAATGCATGATTTCTTTTTGGAAGGCATTGTAGAGGCATAGTAACTCCTTCCCCAATATAGCATCGAAACGGCCATCTTCCCCCACTACATAAGAGAATGAAAGGGTTTGCCAGTTTCCTAGCTCTCTAGTAATGATGCCTTCTTCACCAATTTCTCGCAATCTAAGGCAGTGTTTGGCATTGATGTCGTTGCTCCAAAAAATGATGACACATAAGCACCACATTGGAAAAATCGATGCTCTAGAAAACGGTAACATGTTTGGAACCATTTTTCCATAAAAATGGTGCTCCAAACCATGCCAGGGAAATTGAGAATGCGTGGTTTGGGGCAATGTTGAATGCGGCATTTTCTCAATTTGGAGTTCGTTGCTGCCAACGAGGACATGATGTGGTAGTTATGTGGATTTCCTATAATGGGTACTAGTGCTGAAAACAGATATGGAGCACTGGTACCAAGAAGGTATTGTTGTTGCCCCAGAAAACATCCTCTAACAGCAACATTTTCAAACAAAAAAAAAACACAATTTTCTCATAAAATAGTTCTTCCAACCCATACATATATAGCAGTGTTTTCTCAGACGGTGTTGTATATTCAACATCGATACCAAACATATACTAAATGTTCCAGGAAAACTTAAAATGGATGGACAATAGAAATAGCATCAAGAGACTTGCTCTCTTTCTCTGCTTCTTATTGGGATGTTGATCTCAAAGAGAAAAGACTTATAAAGAGAAAGGAAACGGTAATAAGCATGATACATGCATCCAACACCATGTATCAACCAACTGAACAAGTATGAATATTGTGCTCTAGTCATTACAAAATCAGGGTTGCCAATTTTGTATATTTAAAACTAGGCCCTCACTTTAAATCATACCTGATGAATCAATTTTTTGTGGAGTATCGATTCTTTCGTGATGCATCAAATTTTTTGGCTAAGTACCTCGTCAGTGACGTATGCTCCCAAGTGGCCTGTGACTCAGAGGCTGAAGTGGATCTCCCTAATGGCGAGCTGTCTGGTGGCGAACTGCCTGGTGGTGAGCTCCCTGGTGGTGAATTGTCTGGTGGCGAACTACCTTGATGAGCTGCTTGGTGGTGAGCTATCTAGTGGCGGGCTGCCTAGTGGCGGGCTGCCTAGTGGCGGGCTGCCTAGTGGCGAGCTGCATGGTGTCAAGCTTCCTAGTTGCGAGCTAGATTGACGAGCTTCCTTGCTCTTTAGAGACCTGCATGGAACCAAATGTTAGAGGACCCGGGGTGGCTAACCCGGCGAGGTCGCTCCGATGCTTAAGTCAGTACCCTCATAGTAGACTACGAGCTAGAAAATAATAAAGTATGAGAGTTAGGATTTGCCTACTTGCTTACTTGCTCACCTCTTTCCATTGGGGTTGGTGCCTTTATATAGGCATTGTTTGGCGTGGGCTTCACGCACCATATCTGAGATTTCTGCGAGGTCGTCTAAGTGGTTCGAGATTCCTGGAGGTAACCTCCATGCACGTTGACCACCCTCCAGATCATTCGGCACATGGGCCAACTCCCAAGGATCGTGGGAGTGTTAGGATATGCATGCCGAATTTGTTGGTGAGCACATCTCGCAGGTCGCCAAGTCGGTGCCTATGCCAGGCTGTCAGCTCGCCCCAGGGCCAGGTCACGCCTGTGCCAGGCTGCCAACTCGTGCCTAGGCTAGGTCGCGCATGTGCCAGGCAGCCAGGTCACGCCTGTGCCAGGCTGCCAGCTCGTGCCTGTGCCAGGCTGCTAGCTCGTGCCTGTGCCAGGCTGCTAGCTCGCGCTAGGGCCAGGTCGCGCTTGTGCCAAACTGCCAGGTCGCGCCTGTGCCAGACTGCCAGGTTGCGCCTGTGCCAGACTGCCAGGTCGCACCTGTGCCAGGCTGCCAGCTCGTACCTGGGACAGGCTGCCAGCTCGTGCCTGTGCCAGGTCATGCCAGGGCTAGGCCGCCAGGTCGCGCCTATGCCAGGCTGCCAGCTCCTGCCTGGGCCAGGTCATGGCTGTGCCAGGCTCCTAGCTCGCGCCTGTTTCAGGCTGTCAGCTCGTGCCATGCGTCACAATATCATTGGAGGGCCAAATCCACCCTCATAATTTGCCCCCCACTCCCAAGCCAAAAGTAACTCGACGAAGGGAGTAGATTTCTCCTTTTGCCCCGGAATGAATAATTCGTTGAGCTCGTAAGCGTCGATTCAATTCCTTAGGCTCCGGGAGCAACTCATAGTCCACTCCTTGATTTTGCCCATGCCGAAGAGGGAACTAGGTTTTATGCGGTGAGGAGGTCTCCGCTAGTTTGGTATTTTGTCCCTTAGGTCTCTGGGAGCGACTCGTAGTCCACTCTCCTTGATCTTGCCCATGCCGAAGAGGCGACTGGGTCTCTCGTAGCATTGTAGCACTTAAGCTTTGGGAGCGACTCGTAGTCCACTCTCCTTGATTTTGCCTATGCCGAAGAGACGACTGGGTCTTATGTGATGAGGAAGTCTTTTATCAGTTCATCAGTTCGCGCCTGGGCCAGGCTGCCAAGTCGGCGCCCGTGCCAGGTCGCGTGTGCCAGGCTGCAAGGCTGCCATGCTGCGCGCAGGCCACGCCAGGCCACGCTAGGTCATGCGCAGGCCGCACCAGGCCATGCTAGACCGCGCCAAGCCGCCAGGTCGCGTAATGCCGGTCACCCACCCCTACAAGAAGCTACTAGGAGCTCGACCTTCGGGGGCAGCACTACTAACTTTAGGTCGTCAGCTCACACGGGAGCCTTGGAAGGCTCGACCAGTAAGGGCGCCCATGTAGTCTGTTGGCCGCCAACTCCCACGGAAGCCACGAAGAGCACATCTTTGTAGAGGGGACCTCACGAAGAGGACTAATGAGGTTTTATCTGGATTGAAAGTAAAGTTGGTAGAGCTGCTTAGTCTGTTAGCTCCCAGCATAGTCTTTGAGTTCATAAAAACTGGAAACTATAAAGCGAGAGCTTTTAGTTTCTAAGAAATGAGGACTTAGCTTTCTGGAAGAAGAGGACTTAACTTTTTTGAGGAGGAGAACTTAGCTTTTTCTAGTGTTTCCCACAGACAGCGCCAAATGATGAATCGATTTTTGGTGGAGTATCGATTCTTTCGTGATGTATCAAATTTTTTGGCTAAGTACCTCGTCAGTGACGTATGCTCCCAAGTGGTCTATGACTCAGAGGCTGAAGTGGAGCTCCCTAATGGCGAGTTGTCTGGTGGCGAGCTACCTAGTGGCGAACTGCCTGGTGGCGAGCTCCCTAGTGGTGAACTGCCTGGTGGCGAACTACCTTGATGAGCTGCTTGGTGGTGAGCTATCTGGTGGCGAGCTGCCTAGTGCTGAGCTGCCTGGTGGCGAGCTGTCTAGTGCCAAGCTTCCTAGTGGCGAGCTATATTGACGAGCTTCCTTGCTCTTTAGAGACCTGAAAGGAACCAAATGTCAGAGGACCCGGGGTGGCTAACCCGGCGAGGTCGCTCCGATGCTTAAGTCAGTACCCTCATAGTAGACCGCGAGCTAGAAAATCATAAAGTATGAGAGCTAGGATTTGCCTACTTGCTTACTTGCTCGGCTCTTGCCATTGGGTTTGGTGCCTTTATATAGGCATTGTTTGGCGTGGGCTTCATGCACCATATCCGAGATTTCTATGATGTCGTCTAAGTGGTTCGAGATTCCTAGAGGTAACCACCATGCACGTTGACCACCCTCCGGATCGTTCGGCACGTGGGCCAACTTCCAAGGATCGTGGGAGTGTTAGGATATGCATGTCGAATTTGTCGGTGAGCATGTCTCGCAGGTTGCCAGGTCGGTGCCTGTGCCAGGCTGTCAGCTCGCGCCAGGGCCAGGTCGCGCCTGCGCCAGGCTGCCAGCTCGTGCCTATGCCAGGCTGCCAGCTCGCGCCAGGGCCAGGTCGTGCCTATGCCAGGTTGCTAGATCGTGCATGTGCCGGGCTGCCAGCTCGTGCCTAGGCCAGGCCGCGCCTGTGCCAGGCAACCAACTCGCGCTTGTGTCAGGCTTCCAACTCGTGCATGTGCCAGGTCGCGCCAAAGCCAGGCCGCCAGGTTGCGCTTGGGCCAGGCTGCCAGCTCATGCCTGGGCCAGGTTGCGCCTGTGCCAGGCTGCCAGCTCGTACTTGTGCTAGGCTGTGCCAGGGCCAGGCCGCACCTGTGCCGACAGGTGGGACACCATCAACTTGGCTAAGGCAAATTATTTCCAAAACAGTTCCAGGTGTCACTTATTTGTTCTTAGGTGCCATGTGTCAGAATATCATTGAAGGGCCAAATCCACCTTCATCAATACCATTTGATGCCATTCAACCAACGTGCAGCCATAGTAGTACCGAATCATTACACCACATTTGATGGCCATTTAGAACCCAATTTTTAATGTTTTTCATCCTGTCAATTAATTCAAATGTTTATGTTAAGGATTTTTGAAACGAGTCTTCTCATCGCAAGAGGGAAGCCAATGGCCTACCCATAACCTAGTCACAACTCACAAGTGTCCCTTTTATTAATAGAATTTACTTCTATCAATAAGTAGGGCTACATTAAAATAGTGAAACGGCGAATTAGTTGAACTCCTTTTTAACGCATGCAATAACGAGCCACTCTTTATCTGTAGAAAAAGTGAATAGGAAATCTGAGCGTGCAATAAGATATTGTGCTTACCGACCTGACTTCTTATATTAACCATGGTGGCTAATGTTAAGTAAATGGAATTTGACATCACATCATCATTCACCTGTGATGAATAATCTATGGAAATAGCCAATGCATAACTAATGACATTGTGACAAAGCGTTGAAACAATAACATTGATGGTCCGCTTGGTTGCCGAGAAGGGATGGGATGAGAAAGGAAAACTTTATTTTTTTAATTTGGGCGTTTGTATTTGTTTGTTGAGACCTATTATCCAATAGAATTTTCTTTCTAATGTTTGGTTGATGTAAAAATTTTGCAGGATGTTTGATTTTAGAAAAAATGATATCCAACTCTACAATACAGCCCTACCATATCCAACTCCACATGCAGTGTTCACACCAGATCTAAAGCACCATTGTTAAACCAGGCGCTAACGCACATGAATGGCTTCTTTCTACTCATCGGAGCTAATACTCCAGATCAGGAGAAGAGATTTTTCCAATGCATCTATTCTCCATGGATACGTTCGGTGCTCTTCCACTGTCCTAGTGCAGAAAGACATCACACAACATACCGTGCTACGATCTCCTAATGGTTCTTTGACAATTAACATACTATAACATCCTGGTTTCACGTTACAAGCTCTCATGACCTTGTGATGTCAATCGTTCCCCCTCATTGCAGCCCCATGATCTGGCCTCACACCTATGTATATATCAACCCATTTGCCTTACGCCCTGTAGCTTGCATAAACACTTGATGTTTTTTTGGTGGAATATCTTCAGAATTGCATAGAGTAAAATTTCTAAAGGAGAGTAGCTAAACTCATACTCACATGTGGACTCTTGGAGAAACAAGAAGAGAGATCCTCGACACCAACATGACCGCATGGACACCTGGTAAAATCTTCACCTGCTTAATTACCAATCATGGGTCCAACAAGCTCGGGATTGCCTTCCTAAATCTGGAAAGTTTCCCTTTGAAGGCAAAAATAGGGAAAGACAGGGAAACTCATACAAGATTTGTAAAGGTTTCTCTTTCTTTCCCCACTTTTTCCTTCAAATCAAACATAGCCTAGGGAACCTCTATAAATAGGAGACCTCCAAAGATTCTTACACAAATTCATCACTTAGGCCATGTTCATTTTTCGTGAAGTACTGAAGTGGAGGGGGGAAAGTTTGGTCAATCCCATTGACCAATTTACCCGTATTCGAATTCTAAAATTATGTGGAACCCACGGCAAGTTTAATTTTCCTGGGTATCAGTTGGTCGGGTAAACAATACCATTGCGACACTCGGGTAAATTGGTTTCCCGAGTGAAGGGTGAGTAGATAAAAAAGGAAAATCTCAAAATTGCCCCCCAACATTATATAAGCTTGAGAGTGTCTCTTAGACTTTTTTTCTCAGAAATCACCTCTCGGCTCTGCGTTTCTCCTCTTGATCTAGTCATCGGCTCCATCGTTGATTCTCCTCCATTGTTGCTGCTTCATCATCCTCCACTGTTGCCGACACCATTGAGCTGCTGCTGCTTCGCTTGTCATCGCTGCTCACTGTTTTTTTCTCCATTGAAACGATAAGAATCACTATTCCTCTTCATGCTGATCCGCCATTCCAATTTCTGACCAGATGTTTTTTTCTCCATTAATTTTATGATTTACGATTTAAAATTTCCGACCAGATGTTGTGCAAGCAGAAACTCTGAGAATGAGAATCAATATACGGTAGATATTCCTAATGTGCCATTCGATGCTATAATATATAGCATATAGCGACAGATTCATTGTAATAAGTATAGATGCATTGCCTTTACCGACAGTTAAACTGACAGTTGTAATAGCATATAGCGATAGATTCATCATTCGTTGCAATAATATATTACGACAGATTCACCATCCGTTGTAATAGCATATAGCAACAGATTCACCGTCGTCATAGCATGGTTTCAGCGACTGATATTTTTGTCGGTATAAATATAATACCTTTACCGACGTTAAATTTTCCGTCGTAATAGATATTTCTGTCGGTATAGTTGTATTACCTCTACCAACAACGGTTAATATATTTCCGTCGGATATAAGTTCCATTTAATATTTATTTTGACAATATTGGATATTTTGATTTGTCATTATAGATGTTTTCGACAATACCATGTTGATATATATGTTGGCATTATTAACTACTTTGTAATGACTATTTTATCAATTTCCATCATTTAATATAAACCTTTTCCTTCAAATCTAATGGATAAATAGATTTGTAACAAAAGACATTTCATTAATTGAATATAACCATATGCACATAATTTATACAATATCCATATTGTATCTGTACAAGTATCATAAATGAAGTTTTTCGTAACTTTCAAAAAAAAAAAAAAGTTTAAAACTCCATGATCACAAGCTTTACTCAATCCCTCTTCACAAAAAGAAAGATGTACTCAATCCTATAATGTACTTATATCTTTCATAATTCCAAATAACCCAACACTAAACACTAGAAATCACAAAAAGATTTGTTTCCAAAACTCTTTTACCATCAAAAGTACAAAATTACATGATCACATGCTTTGCTTCACCCTACGGTGTACCTGTGAGAAAAATAATAGAAAAGTTCTATAAGTTTTAGATAAAAGAATATAAATTTTCGATCCAGACTAAAGTTTGTATGCAATATAATAACAAAAATAAAATAATATTTAAATTGTATTCTTACAATTTTGATTGTTAATATTATGACTAGAAACTGAAGAGGGTCCATGCCATCATCAGGAACCTATCCAAAAACATACAAACTTAGTATACATCTCAAACCATAACATATCTAAACAAAGAATATTTTGATAATAAAAATACCAACATTTGTCAAGARAAAATATTATTATTACATTAGAAAACAAACAAGACTTTCTAAGGTGGGCATGAAGGCCAATAGGCTGGCTATGATGTCTCCTACTGTGAGTCTATGGAATGTAAACAGGATGACCAGAGTTACTATAGACCCAACAAACAGGAACAACTTGAGCAGTCTAAACATCAACTGGTAATCTGCACTAAACTTCTTCCTACCCATGGATACAATCTTTAAGATGATCATCATGGCCAAAATGACTATCCAGGACAAACCATAGACTGATGCTTTTATTGTTGGTGGACAAAGTTGGTGTACAATTCCATACTGATAGATAAAGAAACGTAGAGAAAGAACAATCTCCCAGAACCGTCCACTGAGCCTAGCATACTGTAGGTGTTCTTGTTCCTCATCCCACCATGACTCCCAACTCTTGGTTGCTGGGACACCAATATCACCTCTGCTGCTTATTCACTTAGTCCAATCTTCCCAATCCTCCACTATCTTTTGCCACTCAAAACCTGAAGGATTAGAAAGGAATGGGGCAAACATCCAAGAAACCACCAAGAACCACATTGAACTTGTAAGAAGCATATAAGAAGTAGAATCAGTAGCTACAGCTCCATAAATCTCATATGCTATCAGCAATATCGTTAGCTCTACTCCTTTCACAAAATGACTCCTTGAATACATCTTGTAATTCTCTGCAAACTTTTCATGATGCACCACAAAGCCTCTCCTAGTGGCTCTATACTTGCCCCCACCCCCCATCCAAGACTGTACGCCCAAAATAATGGCCTCTTGTCCCAACAGAGAAAGAAAAGAATATAGCACAGAGCTGAAGTTGCATGATTATTATGTCACCTAATGCAGTTCTGAAACCTTTCTCTAGTCCAATTTCCATGACCATGGGCAAGGTCATCAGTAGACCTATCTGAACATAGCATCAAACCAATGATGCTAACTGCCAAGTGGCTTTTTCTTTGGCTGATGCTAGGTGGTTTGTTTTCTCAAGACAGAATATTGTAGCTTCTAGGTGGCTTCGGCTAATGCTAAATTCCAAGTGCCAAGAAACTGATGCTAAACTTCCAAGTGGCTTGTTTCTTTGGAGTTATTAATTCTGTTTTTTCAAGAAGGTTGATTTCGTGTCTTAGTTTGGGACTGATGCTAACTGCCAAGTGACAAAAATTATTCTGGTAATAGAAAACTTAAAGGTCTTAGTTTGGGACTGATACTAAATGCCAAGTGACAAAATTATTAATTCTGGAGTCACTTTACCTATGGTTTTACTCATTTTTCTCTCTTTGGAAAATAATGAAAAAATGGGAGAAATCATAGTTATTATATCATACAAAAATTCTTTTTTAATTTATTTTGGTAATAGAAAACTTAAAGAGTCTAATAAGTATCAATTTTTATGACATGACAAGCTATAGAAGACAAAATTATAGGAAAAGGGGGAAGAGGGTGAACTCATGCATGGGCCATCAAAACTTGGGGTGCAATTTGGGTGGACCCAACCTGATCATAGACTGACTTAGTCCACAATTTTGGGCTTAGGTTGGGCTTGAGCGCAAAGTTTGGATTCCAGACCCAACCTTTTTTAGCCTAGGCTTAGTCCTTAAATAGTCTAAGCCTAGTATAGACTGATTAGCCAATCCAAGACCAAACCAAGACTGAGCCCAACTGGATTGCATCAAATTTTAGTGCAAGTTGGGCCAAATTTGCACAGATCAAGCTTTAATCTTGGCCTTGAGCCTTCGTCCCAATTCTGACCTGGGTATACCTTGCCCAACCCATCCAGAATTGTCAATGCTCACATACATCATGCCTCAAATCCATCAAGTACGAATTTTATAGGATGAACTCTTCATTTGACATTCTAATTGGTGTCTAGTAGTTATAATGGATGKATATACAATTGATGAACTAACAGTTTATATAAAGATAATCTAAACAAATTTAGCATAAAATATCCTTAAGAATAAACTCTTCTAATTCGAAAAAAAAAGGAATTAACAAATGAGTTATAAAAACTGTAAAAAGAAACTCCAGTAAATTTAGTCGATTAACCTCAAGATTGATGAAGCGGTTTGCTGCCCCTAATATATTTGCAACTTGCTCCGTAGGCACTTGCCCTTCAATTATTGACACAAGGCTTGCAACTATTCCTCGTAGCCCTTTAACTTCATCTCTTAATCCTGTAAAACTTTACTTTAATTGTTGAAACTCTTCATCACAATCCATTGACTGAGAAGACGGAGCATCAAATGATTTAGAAGAAGTGGGATACTTTCCCATGCAACAAATCCTTCCCTTCTTTTCTGGTCCTTTCACTGGGAGAAGACGTCATTTTTCCAAGAATTTTGTGTAATTTCTGAAGTCTCAACCACACCCATACACTGTTTCATGCGTTCCTAAAAATTACAATATAACTTATCATTTAATTGAAAGCAAAAAATATAGCAAAAAGGGGCAATGATACTTGAAATGAAACAAAGGTTGAAAGAGGTTTCTAGGGAAAACAAAACATTTGGGGCTGATTTCAAAGCAAGACTATATAAGATGAATTAACACATCAATAGACTATAATATACAAAGATCTATTAATTGATTTAAAAAAATACATACACATATTGCTGCTGCCTTCTCATTGATTATGCTGCCATCTTTACGTGAACGTCGCACCCCATTGTTTTCTTGATCATTCAATTCAAACGAATGGCCCGTTCTAACAATAAAAATTTTAAAAATAAAAATAAAAAACAACCATAAATTGTTGAGTAGGTCGACGGTTTGATCGCTCGAGTCAACGGGTCATTGACCAATTTTTGGCTAGAGATCGAGTTTGGGGTAAAATACAACCGATTTCCTAGATGGTTTCTAAGCTGAATGGACCAACTGTCCGAGTCAACAGCGGTTTGAAAACCATGGTATTGGCTAATTAAATTTTATTGCTAGGAACTTAGGGTTGTCAATGGGTCGAGCCACCTGTTCATGGGCCGGGCCGAGTCGGGCTCGGGCTAGGCTTTTACTCTTCATAAACAGGATTTTGTTAGGCCCGAGCCCAAGCCCGGCCCGACCAACGGGCCTACAACTTGGGCCCGAGCCCGGCTCTGATAAAAAGCCTAAAGCCCGAGCCCGAGCCCGAGCCCGAAGCCCAACCTAACAGAAAGATGGGAGAGAGAGAGAGAGGAGACTCACCGCCACTGCCAGTGTTTGAGATTTGAAAGAGAAGAAGTGAGAAGAGGAACGAGAGAGAGAGAGAGAAAGAAAGAGAAAGAAAGAGAGAAAAGATTCACTACCGTCGCCGGTGCCTGTGTTTGCCGCCTCATCAGTGTCTAAGATTTGAAAGAGAAGAAGTGAGAAGAAGAACGAGAGAGAGAGAGAGAGAAGACTCACCGCCGGTCTGTCGGAGTTTACTTGTTGCGCCGGTGATTATTCGTCGGTTCTGCAATTGCCTGAGAGTGTAAGGAGGATATGAGTCACTATAAAGAGAAGAGAGGTTCAGCAGTTCGGCTAACTGGAAAGAGATGAATGAGAAGAGGGGTTACTTAGGAATTAGGATATTAGGGTTTTTGAGTTTAATCTATAGGTCGGGCCGGGCTGGGCTATTTTGGCAAATGCTAAGCCTAGCTCGAATTTATTGCGGGTCGGGCTTTTTGGCCCGAGGTCAAGCCCGCGGGCTCAATTGCATGTTCAAGCCCATCCAGTGGCCTGGCCGGCCGGCCCATGAACAGGTGTAAGTAGGTCTAGTCGAGTCCAACACGACCCATGGCCCTGTGCCTGAACCTGTACGAGCCTGTGCCATGCCATGGGTAGGGCTGGCCTGTGGGCCAAGCCTTAGGCCAGGCTGGGTTGTGGACTAGGCCAAAACTATTTATTTAAAAAAAATGAAAAAAAAATCTTAAAATTTTTATTTTATATGAATTTTGATGTATACAATTGTTTATATATACAATAATTAAATAAAATAGTATAATAAAATTAAAAAATATATATTTATTTTATTAATATATTATATACTATATATTATTATATAATTATAATTATATAATATATTATATATTTTTATATATTTTATTTTATTAATATATTTATATTTATATCTAAATATAATATATATATATATGGGTTGTGTTGGACCATGCCGACACGACCCATTCAGTTGTGTTGGATCATGGGCAACACGATCCGCTCGGTTGTGTTGCATTAGCCCAGCTCACAAACCTGAACCCCAAGCCCTCCAATATGGCCCAATTTACACCTCTACCTATTCATAGATCGAGTAGTTTGAAGAGTCAACCCAACCTAACCCATACTAAGTTGGGCTTGATGTAACTTTAGGTTTGTGGGCTTGGGCTAATGTCCAAAATACTAGGCCTGACTCTTTTCTGGGCTAAGCTTGAGCTTTCTCAAAAATGCCTGGCCTATGTCAAATCCTAACTTGATAATATATTATATAATAAAAAAATATATTTTATATAATAATATATAATATGTTTTTTTTATAATAGTGATATCTTTCATAATTTTTGCATTTTGAGGTCTTTTAATATAAATAAAAAAGTTTTTTATTGAATAAAAAATCTTTTTTTCAAATTTTTGGTTGTGCTCGAGCCTAGTTTGGGTCAGGCCGAGCTCAAGCTTAAGACATAGGCCTAATGGTCGGGCTAGTTTTGGGTTCAGGCTTGAATGTATTTTTTAAATACAAAGACAAAGCCCGATTTGAACCCGATCCATGAGTAGGTCTATATAGGCTATACCTTCACTTAAGATTACGCTTGTCAATGATACCAAAAATTTGTGGCTCGACCGATCTAACATTCGATTAATAATCAATTTGGATTCGGAGTTGACTTGAGTAAATCCAAGCCCAATTAGATTATAATATTTATTTATTTTAATATATAAATTTTATATAATTATAAAAATATATTTTATAAATTATATTATATATGAATTTATATATGTATAATAAATTCAATATGCTATATTTATATCAATTTATTGTATATAGATGACAAAAAGTAATTAATTTTTTTATTTTTTTGTATTTTAAAAATTAAATCACAATTGGATTAAATCCAAAGAAAATTAGAGCCCATTAGGATTCAAATCCAATTCGATTATAAACCTACTTAAGATTTATTTTTTGATCATAAATGTATAAAGGCATCGGTGTTGCTTCTTTCACAACAACAAGCTAGGATTAGTATCCATGAGTATATGATTGTACATATAGTGATGGATAATGATATCCGTCAGTATTGTTCAAGATATTATAGTGACAAAGAGCAATATTCGTTGGTAATTTATATGACATATAGTAACGGATATAATATATGTGAGTATATGGTAGTACATATAGTGATGGATATAATATCTTTCGGTATATGTTAGTACATACGGTGACGGATTTAATATTGTCGGTAAAACATACTTATACCAATAGGTTTTAACTATTGGTAAATATCATTGTCGGTATAAATGAGGTTTTAGTGATGAATAAGTATTTCATTGGTATTTGTCAAGATATATAGTGACGGATGCCAATTTATGTAAGTAAAACGATAACTATACCGATGGATTGATGACCGTCAGTAAAAGCGTTCGTTGGTATATGTACATTTTTTTTGTAGTATTGAGCGGAAACTTGGGTTGGGTTAGCTCAAACCCCACCCTCCCAACCTGAAAAGGTCGGGTTGGGTTAGGGTTGAGTCCTACTTGTGGTGAATGCCATCAGTTCTGTACAACAATTAACAATTGGTCACTTGGTTTGTCTTGTAAAATCTTTTTAGAAAACCGAATTGAACCCTTCAAACCATCAATGTGTATATATGTCTTTTATATACAATACTTGATCTTCCTTGCAGTTGGACTCATTATGCTAATATCATAACTGAATCAAATAGTGATCTTTTGCAGAAACATGCCTCGGCCACCACTAGCTATGGATAGGAAGAAAAAATTGGTTGCAACTTTGCTTTGTTCTTACTATGCAATGTCGCTGCAATATACTTTTCTGGTTGTATTGGTTACTAATACCATTCAAAATAGGAAGAGAATGTTGAGGGTCTCTAGGAGATTAAATAGTGATGGTGAAGATGACATCAATATGGAGGCAACTGAGCAAAGGATTATAAGTAGGCTTTCAAACATCAAAACTATGGTCATGGTTTCTGATGTGGCGTGTATATACCATACACGAATGGATAGGAGTAGTTATCTTAGACTATGTGACATGCTTAAAAGGGTAGGAAAGTTAAGGGATAGTAGACAAATGGGAGTGGATGAGATGGTTACATGCTTCCTAAACATTTTGGCACATGAAGTCAAGAATACAATGGCATTTTAGGAGGTCTGGGTTTATGGAAGTGGTTCAAGGTTTGTATACTTTTTTGTATATTTGTTTTTCCATTACAACATATATTTAGTATTATTATCCTTAAATTCATCTTTTTTTGGTCTATGTGTGTAGAATTGCCTAGGGGCTCTAGATGGAACCTATATTAATGTTCGAGTGCATGAAAAGGATAAGCTTAAGTATCGAACGAGGGAGAATGAAATTGTAACAAATGTCTTGGGTGTTTTTTCCCCAGACATACAATTCATTTATGTTTTACCTAGTTGGGAGGGATTTGCCCATGACACCAGAGTCCTGCATGATGCCATCTCAAGGAGAAATAGTTTAAAAGTACCACAAGGTATATAATAAAACCCTAACCACTAAGGAAATAGTTTAGAGAGAGCCAATGCGACTATTTACTAATTTAATATATGTTTTGTTACTTGTCTAGGTTGCTATTATTTGTCTGATGTCGGGTACCCTAATAGTGATGGATCCTTAACACCTTAGAGGACAAAGATGTCATCTAAATGAGTGGATGCAAGGGCACCAACCCAACACCCCAGTTGAGATTTTCAACATGAGACATTCTGCAGTTAGGAATGTAATTGAGAGGACATTTGGCCTCCTTAAAATAAGATGGGCAATACTTAGGACCTCAACTTGGTATCCAATAAAAACCCAAGTTAGGATCATTATTGCATGTTGTCTCCTACACAACTACATGCGGAGAAGCATGCCAAATGACCCCATGGAAGCAGGACTTGAAGAATTTTTTGTTGGTGAACAAGGTCAAAGTGCAATTGAGGTAGATGATGAATGAATAACAAGCCTAGATGGTAGTAGGGAGTGGAATGCATTTAGAGACAACTTGGCAAATCAAATGTGACAGCACTTTAGACACTAATAGAAATTTCTATTTGTTACTTTTGTGTTGTAATAAAGTACTACTTGTTCATTATGTTTACTATGAGACTATTGTGTATTACTCTTGTGATGTTTAGTAAATAGTGGTTTGTTCCAGTAGCATTTGTTGATTTATTTGCTTGTATTTGCCTTATGTTTATATATTACTTGTTTTTTAGACATGGCTAGCAAAGACAAAGAAAAAAGGCAACCAACTAGACAAAATAGAATTTGGTCAAAAGAAGAAGGCAAGTTAATTGAAGGATTAATGATGCTAGTTCATATTGGGATGTGGAGATCAGACAATGGGACCTTCAAGTCAAGGTACTTGAATCAGTTAGAGAGGTTCATGGAAACAAACCTCCCTGGATGTGGATTGAAAGCAAACCCACACATTGAGTCTAGAGTGAAACATATGAAGAGATAGTATGCAACCATTTGTGAGATGCTCGGCCCTAGTTGCTCAGGGTTTGGATGGGATGATATAAAAAAGTGTATCACTTGTGAAGACGAGGTCTTCAATGGTAGGGTTAAGGTAATTGTTATCAATTATAATTTATAATGAAGCAAATGTTTATATTTATTTCACATAACTTCTAATTTGTTAATGTACTTTTGTTTTAATAAATGCAGAGCCATCCACATGCTAAGGGGTTAAGAAACAAGGCTTTCCCATTTTTTGATGACCTTTCCATTATATTTGGGAGAGATAGAGCAACTGGGGAGAGTGCTCTCCTGCTAATGCTGCAGAAGATGTGGAAAGGGAGGATATAACAACCCACCTATAGTGGGTGAATCGGTCAATGGTGAAGAAACCCAATATAATGGAATAGATTTCAGTCAGGGTTATGGGATAGCTTCTCATTCTACCACGCAATCCCCTAATCATCGACCTCAATTAGGTGCTTCATCAGCCCCTCGCCCTCATAGAGCAAGTAAGAGATCAAGAAACATCACAGATGATGATCCCATAGCTAGGGCTCTTATAGATGAGTTGTTTGGGGTGGGGCAATACTTTCCCGTGGTAGGGGAAAGAATATCTCAAGTAGCAGATGCTCTTATTGACAAAGAGGGTAGGGAGACGAGGATGAGGGTGTTTGACGAGTTAATGAAGGTCACTAGTTTAAGATGACTAGTGACATGAGTGAGGTAGAGTATTTTTTCAGCTTGCCACTGGATTTCAGACATGCATACATCCTATCCCAACTCCTTCAAGACCAATGAACAACTTATGTTGTGTTGAATGAAGATTGAAGAATAAAGAGCGTATGGAATTGAATAAAAAGGCAACTACCCATTGTTGGTCTCAGCTTATGGAATTGAATATTGTTCATGTTTCATTGATAAAAGTACTGTTCATATTTCATAATATTTCTATAGGAATTTGGTGTAATGTGAGGCAAGGAAATACTACTATCAGTATGGTTTAGAAACCTAACTCGTTTCTTTTCACATATAATTCATGCAAAATTTAGGTAGTCAAGTAGGAATGCTTTTCTTCTCACTTCCAAATTCATGTACTGTGAGCTCATTTGACATACTGCATCCCTCAAAGTCTAAAAAATTGTGTATTACTAACAAATCATTTAAATAGACAAAACCATTTGCTGTAAATCAACCTAGAACTCTAAAATTCAGAGCAGAGGTAGCTTACCAAGAAAAATCTGAGAGAGGATGTAGCTCTGGTGTAGGCAACTGCAATCAGGTAAAATCATTTAAGAATTCCATTTTGTTTTTCCTTCTATCATGCTTTAAGAAATACAGAGTTCTAACTCTGTATCCATTCTTCTTACAATAATTATTTGAAGCGATTGCAGTAGGTGTGATCTATGGCGGCACCAATCAAACATAAGATGGTGTTTGAGACAAGAAGATCTTGAAGGGTTTGGTGAAGATTTGTACTTGGTAATTTGACTAGCTCTTATGAATAACATTCACTATATGGTCAGATCTGTACGCAGGTTTGTATTTTTTCAGCTTGAACAGTCTTTTCTTTTCAGTGATGAGTGGAGGGGGAAGAAAGCAAGGACCCTCATAATAATCCTTTTTTCACATAAAGAAGGTGGCATAAAGGAACAGGGTGACCTTTATTGTTAAATGTGCTCTATCACACTGGTTCTGA
Organism: Nelumbo nucifera; assembly: GCF_000365185.1. Next base: position 2,800,710 of record NW_010729152.1, read on the forward strand.
CAATTCAGTGTATACTGATTCAGGTACCACAATGTGAATATCAATGTTCCTGTGCAGACGGATAATGGATTGTTTGTCCCTGTTATCAAGGTGGGTCATGGCTTCATCTCAATGTTATTTGAAGGACTATTACTCTCCCGTTCCTAACGAGCTATTCTTTTTTTGAGGTGGTCCTTTAGTTTCACGTGTTTAATAATTAATTAAAAGTGTGTGGTTGCAGGTTCTGGGGTGAGGCTTTCTTTCATTGGTTTGTAGGTTGTTGTGGACAAGCACTAATTCAGAAATTCTTACATGTAGGGAGGCTAGCTATCTTGGTGGGTACAAACCTCTGATTCATAAATCTTCAAAGGGTCTATTTATGCCTTATTTAATTGCATTGAATTTAATTAATATTGCATGCAATCCTGTTATAATATTCCAGTTTCTTTGTTGTATTGACAGTGTGATCTAATTAACTCGTCTTTTTTAATTAATTTTGTTGTTTGAACTGGTGTGTGCTCTCAGCTCTCCACCTTAGTGCTGCCAAGCTATATTCCTTCATAGATTTTCTTATATGTGTGTTCCTCATGCCACATCTCCATAGGATTACAAATTCAAAAGTTWACTCTTATCAACTTCATGCTAGTGCCCAAGTTGTTAGTCTCCTGAATAAACTAAACATGAAGATAAATTTACAGTTGTTTGTGGCTGAAATTAAATGGTGTTGCTGATTTTATTGGCTCTGTATGTGGTATGACCGTATAACGTAGTCTACTCTGTACTCAAATGCTCTATGGATAAACAGTGGATTTATTGTCTTTTCTAAAGACTTGAATGGTGGTGTGTTTCTTTGCAAGAGCCTTTTCATCTGGAACTGTTACAGTCAAGTCCATTCAAAATTTTCAAACGCATGAATGGTTAGATGCCAAACCAACAGTTTATTTTCATTGTCAAGGGGAGAACAAGACATCTTTACCAGATGTGAAGGAAGCGCACCACATATATACCTTCAAGGGAGAAGAATCCTGGCAGGTTYGTACCAGGTTTCTAGTACAATTTGAAACCCTGTGATTAGACCAAATGTTATTTGACTTGCAAAAATCTCTTGAAAACTGTGCTGCATAACATAAGTTCAGCTTTTACGAATGGATGTTGTGGATATCTGCCACGATTGAATTCTGGTGGTTCTCCAATCCCTTGTATGGTTAAGTGGACTGCTTGAAAAATACCCTAGGTCTAGATGCTATTCCTTTGATAGTTTCACATGACAAAGCTACTAGTTTAAATATAATCAGATTTAYGCAGAATCAACTTTCTAAGGCCAACACTTTGGGAAAAGATCATGTGTCTTCACAGGGCATTCCATTCTTATCTCATTTTATCATGTCAAGTTTATTCATGTCCATCTGTAGTATCTGTAGCAAGAAAAGTAGGGATCTGAAACAAGGCAGCCTTTGCTGGGTAGTCTTATCCCTAGGTGAATTGGTAGGTTGCTGTTAGCCTTCTATTAGTTTTGTTGTCGTCATTTGAAGCTGTATTTTATGAAATATAAACTTGTATGAAGCTCCCACATCCGAGATCAATGCACTGCAAATTGATTGGTTTTTGCAAAACCAGTGAGGCAAGAATATCAACCTTTAATTAAAAAGATTTTCCTAGTATAGTTACAGAAAGTATTCTTCCCATAATCCAAATAGCTTGTAAAAGATAAATGTTTCCCAGTCAATTACAATTCCATATTTTGGAGATTCTTGTTATGTGTCTATGTAAGAAATGGGAATCTAGTTTAAACTTTAGGAGAGTCATTACCACCTGCAAAGAGGATCTATGTCTGCCCAAGGAAGCTTTCTTTCTTTTTGCAAATAATGGTGTTTTGGAAGGTTTCAACTCATTAAAAGCAATTAACTCATTGCCAATGGTCATCCTCCACTTTAGTCCATCAACAGGTTCTGGTGCAGGAGCAAACACTTCATTTGTCAGGGAAATCATTCATGATTTTGAGGGTTGCTTGATTGAGGAATCCAGGTCTCTCCACTGTCTGAGGTACTTTCACATGTAGGAAGTAGAGATCATCCTTGTGCCTTCCACCTTGATTGGAGATGGTAGTTCCAATGGAGTTCAGATGCCTCTTCTTCTCTGGGGTCTTAGGTTGAATTGCTTATTGGTGCTTGTCTGGAGAAGTAGTTGAGTTACTCTTTAATTTTAACTGTATGGTAGAAGGAAACTGTCAAATGATAATTATCTAGATGAAAAATGGTTATTTATCCTTTGGGGCACTATATTAAGGGATGAGGTGGGAACATCCCACATTCAGATTGGAATGGGATGCTTTGATACAGTTCGTGGTTCGTGGGGATTCTTTGATACAGTTCAAATGCAGCGAATGGGTGTGAGTGTGTCTTAGTTAAAATGTCTTTTAACACTAGGATAGACCATGGGTTGGAAAATGAAGCAAGTGGGTGTGGGTGTGTCTTAGTTAAAATGTCTTTAAATACTAGGATAGACCATGGGTTGGACCGGTTTCAACCAGGTTTTTGTTGAATGTTTGATGGGTCCATTCTAAACCATTACTTTTAAAAGAATTGTAACTTTTGATAGGACATGAACCAACCATCCTATTAATTAAATTCTTAGCATGGAAATTTTATAGTAAAAATAGAGGGCGTGAAAATCAAACCCAAGTACACCAAACTGAGCTTGATCTGCAATAAACAGAGAATTAATTTCCACAACTAACCATAATATTTAACCATATAATTGTTCCTTTTGATGAGTGCACACTGCACAGTAGGAGTTTCTAACCAATATATATAGAATTGACAATGAACCCAAATGATTCTTATAATTAGTATTAATTCCTATTTTTCCTTCTAGTTCATTGCTGCATTTTTTTTCTTTATATTGTCATATTTTACAAACTTTTAATTGCAACCATATTACAATTGTAATGCAAATATGTTTGACCAATCCAATCTTGGCCTCACCATGTGAGCTTGGTTGCATCTATCCAGTTTCTAAAACACTGCTCAAGCATGTGAACAAGAGAAGAGAACCCTTAATTAAAAATCACATATTTCCATTGCCTTTAATTTTCCCTCTTCCTTCCTCTTGTACTGGCTTTTGGTTGATCAATTAGGTTTTAGTGCTTGGTTTTTCCTTAAAATGAGCCCCATTTAAGTGAAGAAAAATGACATCCTTTTTATAGTTTTAAATTGTTGTTCTACACCATTTGCTTCTTGTCTGGTTCATGGGGATGCTGAATTAGCAGAAACTGTATCAAAGCATATCATCGACAAGGCCGGTTGTCTGAGCGATGGAGAGTACATGATACTGTCTAACATGTTTGCATTGCATGGTAGATGGAAAGAAGCAGATAACTGGAGAAGAATGATGAAAGAAGCAGGGATTAGTAAAGTTGCTGGTTGTAGTACTATAGAGATCAATGGTAGAATGTACAGATTTCTGGCCGGAGACAGAGAAGGTGGTTAAGCCTAGCTTGACGACATCAGGACCTCAAGAATACTTGATTAGAAAAGCTGGGTTGTATGAGTTCACTTGATAGTTGACGACCAGCAAGCAAATCTCAGTAATCAAGAATGTCAACCTGAGATAATAAATACATTGTAAGAGAGTAAGAAAACAAGGCTGTGTAGCATCTCAAGCAAAGTTTATCTGTATTTGCAAGACTTAAGATGTGGACTGATGGACGATAATATGTGTTAGATTTGTAAAAATTGACATCCAAAGCTGTCTGTGATCATGGACAAGGTCAAGGACACACCAGCAGGTAATGAAACCACAGATATGGCGTTTATTGGTAGATATTCTGATTGTCCAAGTGCAGAACAGGGACTAATTGCTTCACATACAAAACTGAAGCAGGGTAACCAAGAAAGGACTATCAATGTGTCAAAACCTCAAAAAGAAGCACTCTTGTTATCATCATCTTCAGTGTCGAAGTCTGCAGCATTAATTGAGGGCTCTAGTTTGGTGGAATCACCGCAAACTGGTAATCTCACAGTTAGGATTGAGAAAGAGAAGGGAAGACGACGAAGGAAGAAAAAGCCAGCTGGTGTAGGTGCAGGATTAACGGGAGCTCTTGAGGTTTCAAGCAATCAGAGTGGGAATTCTATTTGTCATTTGTGAAAATTCAGTGGTTCATTAAATAACCAGAACTAGTTTGATTTTCATAAAGAAAACCAGAAATTATGAGAAGTCTTAAATGCCCAAAATAATGGCAGATGGTGTTTTCTTCCAGAGGAAAAACTTGAATTAGGCTCAAATTGGGTTTAAAAGAAGAGGCAGCATGGTTTATTTCCAAAAATTTTAGGGGCATTTAAGACTTTGTGACATGGTTTTCAAATCCATATCCAAAGGGTAAAATTGGAAAGAGATGAAAAAAATGGCAAGTTACCCAGGAAAGTGGGTGTTGAAAAAGAGCATGGGAAAATAAGAAATTTCATTTACCTAATAAATTAAACAAAAAAGAACATGAATAAATGCACTTATCTAGGTGCGTCTTTCCTAAAAAGCATTTGCCTGAATAAGTGTATTTACCCAAGTAAATGTGTTTCCGAAAAAAGAACATGGCCTTAAGCTTTGCTACCCTAAGACTTCCCCATTCCCTTGTTCCCTCATTCTCAGCCTCACAAATTAAGAACATTATCTCAACCATCTACCATCTTTCAGGTAGATAGAAACAACCCCTAGCTCTTTAATATGAAGTTTAGTTTGAGAAAGGAGAAGACACTACCATCATAGAGAGGAGGACTACAAACTTTGTAACATCTCCAAAGAGTGATAACAAATCAAAATATGTTGTCAATTCTTCTCTATAACTTCCAAGAGACCTTCATAAATTGCTTTCAACTTCGCTTCCTTAGGTGAACCTTGAGATTGAAATTTCCTATCAGCTGCCGAAATAAATGATAGGTCAGACTCAAATCAAATATACACATAAGAACCTTCAGAGTGATTAATTGCTCCACCATCGGTAAACAAAATTTGAGTAATTTGAGTAGAAATCTGAATAGCTACTTGGTGTTGACAGTATAGGCGGGCCTAGGAGAATACTAAGATGTCTGTATAAATAGAATTAAGGTAAACAGACTTAAACCCCCCTTAATTTATGTGAGAAATACTAAGACCTCTCCCCTATATTTTTAAAATGGACTAGTGTATCAGTTGTTATATCTAACGGATGAGGGAAAAAGACAATACTATCCTATCAGACTAAATGTTGATTTGTTGGGTTTCTAATCAAATTATAAAGAAAAAAATCCTCAACGTTAGAAACACATTAACTTCCATCCACTGCGGAACTAATTTGACTGATGGAGCTTGAATCATCTTTTCTATGGAACACTAATATCAAATTTCCAGCAATTACCTCTAAGCCATTAAAAGAAAACAAAGAAAAAAAAATAAAATACTAGGTTTAATTTATATTTGATTTCTTCCCTTTATTTAGGTTTAATTTATATTTGATTTCTTCCCTTTTTTTAATATTTTCTTGGGTTCCAAAAAAAATCTATTGTTAGAACTTTGAAGAAGATGGAAAGATCAAAGAGACCGATCAAAGCTTTTTGCAAATGGATTCCAAATTGAAAAACCCATGATATATGGTTGTGAAGAGCTTCATGTCGCCAAAGATTTCTACGAAGAACTTCATTTGATAACCAACTTAAGACTCAGAAGCTTAAGATACAAGTGGAAACGAAGGTCCGGTGATTGCCTCTAGGTAGATCTGCAAGTATATATTTGTCGATGTTAGTGAAGCGGAGAAGAAAGAAAGAAAAGTTCTAAAGAAGTCCCTGGCCACTGATGATGCCACCCTTTTCTGCTAATGCTTGATCTGCCATCACACACTAGTGCTGCCATTTTATTTGTTATAAATGATTCATGGCATATATTCTCTGCAGCAGAGGATGCATTGGGGATAAAATTTCAATGGGGATCCAAGGTTTGTTTGATTATTTCTATTTGGATGGAAACCCAAGAATTGGTTTTGGGTTGGTAGTGAAATTAACATGGTGTTTGGAAGCGTGGGCATTTTTTGGGACCAATTTTCAAGAAAAAATGTCCATGTTTTCAAGACCCGCTTTTCACAAAAAAACACTTCTGCCACGTAGGCAGTAAACAATACTATGCTGTTTGTTAAGGTGATTTTCATCACTGTTTTTCATGTATGTGCTGACAGGTAAGCACTACATAGGATACACATCAATCAACCGTTGGGGTAAATGGTTCACCGATGCATGAAACGCCAAATTTGGTGTTTCATGCATCGATGAGGTCACATTTTTCGAGGCATGCCCAATATTTTAATAATCGGCTGAACCAAACAATGAGATACATGGGCGTTTGTTGAAACGCCTATGTGGATCCAACATGGCACTATTTTTTTGAAAAACAACCATGGTTCCAAACATCCCCTAAGACATCAAGGATGTTTAGGGGGTAGCTGTTTGGGTTGTGCCTTGGCTGGTCGAAGTTGCCACATGGACACCACCATGGCTTGACGATTTCAGTCCATGTCAGCAGATAAGTACACCACCTACCAAGAAGTACGAACATGAAAAATCTCGGAGGCAGTACAATTCTTCATGGATAAGGATAAGTGTCATCTCTTACTGATAGACAGCCCCATTGGGGAAGGCAAATTCTTTTGAAGACCTCGTTGGGTGGCCTTTTCCCTAAAACCCCGTAGGTAGGGCTGTTAACAAACAATGTCAAACCAACCAAATCAGCCCGACCCAACCTGATTTGGTTGGTTTATCATCATCACTAGTCGGTTTTGGGTTGTGAAAAGGAATAACCGAACCGAACTGAACCGAGTTAGTTAGCTTCTGATTTCCTAGTCTTTCCCTAACTAGGTAATCCCTATCCTGTAGTTGAATTATTCAGCCCATCACAAGCCCATTGGTCTATTGAGTATCTATGAATGGCAAATGGCAAATGCAGCCTTAATCATGGTGTGTAATGGGCCAAAAATCAAACTTGAACTAAAACTTTTAGTTTTGGAACGCATTGGACCAAGTTGCATTGAATCCAATGATAAACTGGCCGGTTAAACCGATAAACTGACCCTTCATGTTTGGATCGGTTTTGCTTAATGGCAGGTCAGTTCCAATTTGCTCTTTAAGTAACCAAACTAGGTTGGGTCGATTGAAAAAAATCTATTAAACCAACCCAACCCGACCCATGAACAGCCCTACTCGTAGGGAGCATGTTTGAGTGAACAATGACATTTGGCTATTTAAAGGCATCTCCACTCAAAGGTTAGACACCTTTTAGCTCTCCTTAGGGGTGTTCACGGGTCGGGTTGGGTTGGTTTATTGGGATTTTCCCAACCGACCCGACTTGGTCGGGTTACCTAAGGTGGGAACCGAAACCGACCCACTGATAGGCCAAACCGACCTGGTCGGTTTGAGTCGGGTTGGGTCGGTTTGGGTCGGTTTCGGTTTTGCTTCTGTACAAAGCCGAATAAAATCTAAATTAGTTGATAATTTGATATTCAAGAGTCCAAGATAAATCTAAATTTAATTCAGGTAAAGAATACAAGTATCATCACTGAAAACTAAAGTTTTTATT
>NW_010729152.1:2808716-2833680 GCF_000365185.1 Nelumbo nucifera
TTTTAAGATAAGACAAAAGTGGTCAATAAAATAAAAAAGTAGAAACCTTCTAAATTCTAATCTAGGTAAAAATCTAAAAAATGACACCTAATTGAATTCTAATTGTAATTGCCTAATGGGCCTTCTAGAGTTCTAGTTTTAGTAGAAGTCTAAAAGTAGAAGACTAGTAGGAATTAAGAAACTACTCAAACTAGGAAGTAGGAACTACCAAACTAGTACAATACTAGTTCGGTTCGGGTCGGGTTGATTTCAGTTTTCACGCAAGAAAACCGAAACCGACCCAGCATATCGGTTTATGTATGAGCCCAACCCGAAACCGACCGGTACGGATGAAAACCCGGCTGACTCGGGTTGGGTCGGTCTGGGTTGGTCGGTTTGGACGGGTTGGGCATTCTTATGAACAGCCCTAGCTCTCCTATTCTCTTGCTCTCCTATTTCCTCCTTGGCTCATATCAGCTCACCCTCAATAGCTTGGCCTGACCGATTTCATTGTTCTCTACTAATTTGAGCATCGGAGTGCCTTCTCTAGGACCTCATCCTCAAGCCTTTGGTTTCCTTTTATTTGCAGATATGCATGTTTAATGCACCATCTTGTCCTTCTACCTCGGCAGTAGACGTAGGCATCAAATTGTATTCCATTGATCAGCCCAAGCATTTACAATTATTCTAATCTATAGAAACTGCTATGGTTAAGGTTACATTGAAATGTTTTGTCTCCAATAAATGATTAAACCGGTTAGAATTGAAAATTTTTAATCTAATGGTATTTTAGGATTAGTTGAAATAGCTAAGCATATGCATGACACATGTTACATTTGCACTCCCATGCATTTGTGCATGTATATAAATTATATATATATATATATATATATATATATATATATGTATATATATGTATATATATATATATACATATATATATATATGTATATATATATATATACACACACTAAAGTAGAAACATGCAACGCTAGAGGAATTATGTAATATTGAAATAACTAAACAATGATATTATTTCAATAGATAAATAATATTGTAAATAACTAATTATAAATATTTTAAATATTAAAAATTAACAAGTAAATCATATTTTATATATTATTTAAAAACAAATAAAATAGATTAAATAAAGAAATTATGTAATAACCTTAAAAATTTTGTCAAAATACAAAAATAATTATAATAGATTTAATAATATTGATAATAAGAATCTAAAATATATATAATTTAAAAAAATAACAAAGTAATATTATAAATTACTAGTTTTTAAATGTTTTAAATATCAAAAATTAATATTGAATTGTATTTTAAACATTATTTTAAAAACAAAAATAGATTAAATAATGAAATTATGTAATAACTTTAAAATTTTATCAAAGACACAAAATTAATTATATTAGATTTAATAACTTAGAGGTATTAATTATTGAAATAGTGAAAGTAGATTAAATAACTTAGAAGTATTGAAACTTTATTAATTATTTATTGTATTTTCACTATAATTTTCAATAATTATTGGATATTAAACAATTGTTATTTGTTAGAGATTAGACTATCAACTTAGCTAAAATTAGGAGTATTCACTAAGCAGTTTAATTCAGTTATAGATTATTTGGCCAATTAGACTAATATGGTCAGGTTGGGGAGTTGGTCATTCGAAACTAACCAACCATTAGTGAAAGCTGACCAACTTGAGTTGTACCTATCAATGTTTTAAAACCCAATCCAAGGACCGACCAGTTCAACCATCTTGGTCGAACAAGTTAGACTGTTCCACACCATCACTCAATATATTTAAATAATATATATTTATATACATATATAAATGTGCATATATGTATATATGTGTGCAAATACATATTTTATCGATAAATAGTGTATAATTATGTTTTACATATAATATATGTATTATTTTATATTTATATTTTCAATTCATTTTAATTTTTTGTTTATAAAAAATAAAAAATTATGATTTGAGGACAAAAAAGGGATTTTTCGCAAAAATAGCAGGGTAAGGCACCCACGACACGTTAGGATGCATAGATCTTGAAAACTTACCCAAAATATAAAAAAGGAAGATCACCTCAATCAGACATCGGAGTGCAAAAGTTATAGCCTCCGAAAGTTTGCACATGAATAAGTATGCAACCTGTAACCCAATGACCGGGCTTAATGGGTCAACAATTGAACCCTCCAAGTCAGGTGGTTTTTTACCAAGTCAATGGTTTTTTATTGAAGAGAAAGTTTCAATAGAACTACCCCTAAAATCAAGGTTGGGTGATGGTTTAAACAGTTCAACTGGTCAGGTCAATGATGGGTTGAAAACAATGGTATCAGTTTGGGTCAATTTTAAATTTGGTTGGTCGGTTCAAAAGATTTAAACTTAAAAAATTGAATTACATTTAAAAGAATAAATTTAAAAATTTAAGTTTACAATATAAAGTATTTTAGACTAAGAAATATGAGAATTTTTCAACTTTCATGTACTAAAAAATTATATTTGAAATATAAAATATTAATATATATTTATAATTAGGTCAGTTTAATTTTAGTCGAATTACAAATGGCCAAACTGAAACCAACCTGATTTGGTCGGGTTGGAAAATTGTTGTACCAAATTCGACCGAAAATACTAGAAAGTGACTAACTTGGGGTGAATTGGGTGATTAGTTTAGTTAGCTTCATCAATTTGATGAACATCACTAGATGAAATTAATTATTGTTATTTTTATATTACAAAAAAATTATGAAAAATAGTATATAAAACAATTGTCAACTCTTATGTATTTTCTATTATTTAACTTTCACTTAACAAAATTTTGAACCTTATTCCCATGAATGCTTCAAAAAATGCTTGAAACGAGAGGGAGAAACATTAGCTTTTTTGCTTTTGAAGATAACTTCACTGGCCAAAGAAATATATCCATGCTAAGAAAATTTGAATGGACAGGAAAAATAGTGCCTTCAATGGGGAATAGGAAATATCAGCTAAGAACTGATTAATCCCCTGATCAATTCCCAATACCAAAAATCCATCGCCGTTGCCGGGGATCGAACCCGGGTCACCCGCGTGACAGGCGGGAATACTCACCACTATACTACAACGACTTTGTTGCCTTTAGTACATGCAACAATATCTTTATAACATTAGCCCCCTCTTCTATTGAACAACTTTTTATTCCTTATAAAACAGATGTAAGCAATAGCAATCCAACATATCATTTTAATCACAATATCTTTATCCTGGACTAGTTTCATCAGATTATAAAGACAAATAGACAATTAATTAATCCAAGAATCTTGGAAACATTGAGATAAGTTCAAAATTCAGAATCCTGGAATTTGTTGTAGACCAAAAAAACACGATCTTTCATAGGCAAGGTTCAAAGTATAAATACAGTTTGATATGCCGAATTAAGCGTATTGGACTTTAATATAACAATCTTTTAATGTTTTTTTCTTTTAGTTTTTTCTCAAACATGTTCGGTACGATCAGTAAAAGGCCCCGACTACCCTCTGAAACAGGTCTTACCCCAAAACTCCCTCTACTTCGCATATCCATGAACCCCAAATCTTATATATATATTAAAGTAGAAATATGTCATATTAGAGGCTTAACTTTCTCTCTTATCCCAATAGAGAATTCTTAGTCCCTCTTCATTTTAGCCTTTTTTGCTCCTTCATGAAGCCACATCATTACTCCCTTCTCCCTCTCTCATTTTGACATCTCAGTATGCTTGGCCCATCCCTCTTTCCTCTATGTTTTTCCCTTTGGATATCCCTTCCTAAAACTATTCCTAAAATCTCTCTACCAAAATCTAATATTATATAATCTAGCCAAGTGGTACCACTATCCCCCATTCTCTCCTAAATTATCTATAATTCCTATTTATTTCCTAAATTATATACAATTCTTAATTATCTCCTAAATTATTTCTAATTTAATAGAGAGCTTATCTCCTAAATTATCTTTAATCCCAATTTATCTTATCCCCTACTTGTCATCCATATCTATCAAAAGAAAGTTTGAATTAAAAAATTTAAGAATTATTTATATATTATAATGAAATTGTGTAATAACTTTAAAATATTTATTAAAAACACAAAAAAAAATTATCATAGATTTAATAGTATTCATATTATTAATAATTTTATACTTTTATGAAATTCATAACAAAATTATGTACTAACAATATAAATTATAATTTTACGAATTATTCAAATAATAAAAATTTAAAATTACAAATTTTGTTTAAAATTTTCGATAACTAAATATTATAAATAAGAAAATATTAAAAATGGATAAATATTATATAACAAAATAATTAATATTATGTAATAACTTTAAAACAAATAAAATTTAAATAATGAAAATTTTTAAATATTTTACATTTTATTTAAATTATTTAAATAACTAAATATTTTAAATAATGAAATTATGTAATAAACTTAAAAATTTTATTAAAAGCGAAAAATTGTTATAATATATTTCATAATATTTGAATTAATAATAATTTTATATTGGGTTAATAGCAAATAAGAGCAACTTTTTGCCCTTAATATCAAAAAAAAATACTACTTTTGTATAATAATTATAAAGGGGTAATTTTTTTGCGAAAATATCAAACAAGGGCAAAACCGTTGCAAATAAACACCATCTTCACTACGCCCATCAACCTACCTTCTAATTGGGTGCTTGATCTCCTTCTACAAGAACCATTGTAGTCTATTGGTACACGAACCTCCTCATGGAATCCCTGACACTGACAATCATGGTACGTCGGACTATGTGATGGATTCTACTAAAGCAGTTTGAGTTCAAACCAGTTGGGTTAGAGGAGCCAGATTTTGTTCCATTGTTGATGGCACACATGACTGATGGATTGAAGGCCCTGGTCCAGTTGAGAGGACTTCACTCAACTTAGAGTTATCGATGGCAAACGTTAACAAAGAAGGGTTCGCCATGACGAGCAAGACGAACTCATGGCTTATTTAAGGGCAAAGACAGAGTGATTTATGGATTCTCTATAAACATTAACAGAGAAGGGTTCGCCATGAGTTATCGACAACAAACATCACTCGCCATGAGTTATCGACGACAAACATCACTCGCTCAACGCAAACTTATAGAGGAAGAAGACGAATGCCCTTATTTGATATTTTTCAAAAAAAAAATATCTCATTTTCGGTTATTAAATAAAAAATATTATTTTTATTGATATTAAGGGCAAAAAGCTGCCCTTAACGGCTAGAAACCCTTTTATATTTCATAATTTTATGGATTATGAAATTAAATAAATAAGTAATAATGAAATAACTAAACAATGATATTATTTCAATAGATAAATAATATTGTAAATAACTAATTATAAATGTTTTAAATATTAAAAAATTTAATAACTAAATCATGTTTTAAATATTATTGAAAAATGAATAAAATAGATTAAATAAAGAAGTTACGCAATAACCTTAAAAATTTTGTCAAAAACAAAAAGATAATTATAATAGATTTAATAATATTGATAATAAGAATATAAAATATAAATAATTTAAAAAATAACAAAGTAATATTATAAATAACTAGTTTTTAAATGTTTTAAATATCAAAAAATTAATGTTGAATCATATTTTAGACATTATTTTAAAAACAAAAAACAGATTAAATAATGAAATTATGTAATAATTTAGAGGTATTAATTATTAAAATAGTGAAAGTAGATTAAATAACTTAGAGGTATTGAAGCTTTATTAATTATTTATTGTATTTTCATTATAACTTTTAATAATGATTGGATATTAAACTATTGTTATTTGTTAGAGATTAGATGACCAATTTAGCTGAAATTAGTAGTGTTCACTAAGCAGTTTAATTCGGTTATAGATTGTTTGGCCAGTTAGATTGATATGGTCGGGTTGGGGAGTTGGTCACTCGAAACTAACCAACCATTAGTGAAAACTGAGCAACTCGAGTTGTACCAATTAATGTTTTAAAAACCAACCCAAAGACCGACCCACTTTTGCATTTAGGTCGCGGTCACCAGGTCAACCATCCTAGTCGAACAAGTTAGAATGTTCTGCGCCATCACTCTATATATTTAATTAATATATATTTATATACATATATAAATGTGCATATATGCATATATGTGTAAAAATACATATTTTATCAATAAGTATTGTATAATTATGTTTTACATATAATATATGCATTATTTTATATTTTATTTATATTTTCAATACATTTTAATTTTTTATTTATAAAAATTATTAAAAATTGCGATTTGAGGACAAAAAATGGCGTTTTTCGCAAAAATAGTAGGGTAAAGCACCCACGACACATTAGGATGCATAGATCTTGATAACTTACCCCAAAAAAAAAAGAAGATTACCTCAATCAGACATCGGAGTGCAAAAGTTATGGCCTCCGAAAGTTTACACATGCATTAAGTATGCAACCTATATATAACCCACTGACCAGGTTGAATGGGTCAACAGTTGAATCCTCCAAGTCAGGTGGTTTTTTACCAAGTCAACAGTTTTTTACCAAAGGGAGGGTTTCAATAGAACTAGACTCGGAATCAAGGTTGGGTGATGGTTTAAACAGTTCAACCGGTCGGGTCAATGGGGGGTTGAAAACAATGGTTTCAGTTTGGGCCAGTTTTCAGTTTGGTTGGTTGGTTCAAAAGATTTAAATTTGAAAAATTAAATTACATTTAAAAGAATAAATTTAAAATTTTAAGTTTACAATATAAAGTATTTTAGACCAAGAAATATGGGAATTTTCTCACTTTCATGTATTAAAAAATTATATTTGAAATATAAAATATTAATATATATTTATAATCAGGCCAGTTTAATTTTAGTCAATTTACAAATGGCCAAACTAAAAGTAACTTGACTTGATCGGGTTGGGAAATTGCTGAACTGAATTCAACCGAAAATACTAGAAAGTGACCAACTTGGGGCGAGTTGGATGATTAATTTGGTCAATCTCATTACTTTGATAAATATCAATAGATGAAATTAATAATTGTTATTTTTGTATTACAAAAAAATATTAAAAATAGTATATAAAACATAAATAATTTTTTATTATTTCAAAATTAAATTATAAAACAATTATAAACTCTTATGCATTTCTATTATTTAACTTTCGCTTAATAGAATCGATAAGAAACAAAATTTTGAACCTTGTTCCTATGAATGTTTCAAAAAGATGCCGAAAGAATTTTTGAAACGAGAGGGAGAAGCATTAGCTTTTTTTACTTTTGAAGATACCTACAAGAAATATATGCTAAGAAAATATTTAGAACTGAATAATCCCCTGATCAATTCCCAATACTTGAAAACGAACGCCGTTGCCGGGGATCGAACCCGGGTCACCCGCGTGACAGGCGGGAATACTCACCACTATACTACAACGACGTTGTTGTCTTTAAACTGCCCATATCGGATTAAGATTTATTTCCCACTTCTATTGTTTCCATACCCTCTCGTCATACAATATGTGAAACAGAATCTCTCATTTTCACATTAATAATTTAGAGCAAGAGTTCACCATATACCACTGTAACCATTATGGTTTTTTTTTTTTTTTACAAAAATATTATAGCGCTTGAGTCTTACCTATATAGAAAAAGAACCTAAAGGAGTTTTTTTTACATTTTCTTTCATTATATATCCCTGTGCTCTAGTGCATAAGCTTTGATGAATATTGTTTCACTCAATGCCAGAACATAATCGGTGAAGGTGTTTGTCTTGTTATCACAGAAATATCCATAATATAAAATCTATTTTCGAGGTATTTATACTTTCATTTGTTTTTTTTTTTTTTTAATTCCTAAAGTTAGCAATCCAAAGAGTTTCTTTAATTCAATTATAGAATAATCAAGGGGTGCTAGACAAGATGCATGGTTTGGGTTATTGAAAACAAAAATAACTGCCATGTCAGCAAATTTATATAACTGACGTGGCATTTGTTTTTGTTTTCAAAAACAAAACCATACCTCTTAGTCTATGCAACTTATGCCACAAAAATATTTGTCAAAACTCTTATAACAAGGCTTAGTGAGTTGGTTAGGGAGAGCTTTTGTAGCTTCAAGTTTAGGGCAAAGCGGGTTAAGTCCTCCCTTGCATCTTTTTATATTTAAAGGTAATTCTCACTCGCTTTGTGTCCACCATTCCCTCTCTTTTTCTATGTGTAAGCAGTAGCTGTCCTACTGATCACACTTTTTTCACAACATCGTGGCAGCCCTCTCACGCAAACTCACCTTCAATCCCTTATCTCCTCTCCTCCATTTTTCAAAACTAAACCAGCCAACTCCGCCGTCTACACTCTTCCCCCAATTATTCTTCCCTTGTTCGCCCCATGTTCAAAGACTGAAACCCCAAGTCAAACCTTAACTGTTCCGTTAAGTATCAAACGATCAAACTTCCGTTAACTTACAATATTTTTATTTTTAAAACTCAAAAAAAAAGTTAAAAGGAAAAACAAATAGAGAGAAACCACCCAAGTCTTTTCAGGCTTCCTGACTTTGGACTATAAACAAAAACGCCATAAAAGCATAATACTATCCACCATTAACAATTTGCGGGAGGCCTTTTTTTTCCATGCTTAAGCTAGGGGTGGAAAATCTACTTAAATCTTCACAGTGAAACTTTTGGAAATATGGTTTTCAAAACCGGACCAGACCGGTTTCGGTTTCCCCAAAACTGGATTTTTGCAAAGAGAACATTGATTTGATCAGCGAAGTGTTAACCCGAGTGATTGAACTGTTCAAACGGTTCATGTAAAAACGAAGAAGAATGGGGAGGTAAGTGTGGGAATTCCTCCCAAATCTCGCTCCAGCCCTCGTCAACCATGTCTGAGATTTGATGACGCAGCGTGACGCACTCGATTGGGCTAACTATACAAGCACCCTGACGATTGAGTCGGCTTCGGACTTGAAGCCTCACAAAAAGAACTAGGCGTAGAGCCTTAGATGAGAGAGAAGTGAATAAAGAAATTCTTGTGTGTTATTAAAGCTCATAAACAGAAGTATTTATAATAGACATTGGTAGACTCGTAGAGTAAAATAATTAAGTAATTCAGACTTGTAAAACAAGTAGGAAACGTGACTTGTCGTCTGATGTCAATGCCTTCGATGCCCACCATCCGATGTCCACCATCATCCGAGGTCGGTTGGCATAAGGAGTCTGTCCTTCTAATCTTGAGTTGGCGCTGATTGGTTCGGTGGGTTCCACACTGACCCTCCATCATTCTCCCCCACTTGGAAAGAACTCGACCTCGAGTTATGATCAGGATAGGCAAGCGTTGCTTCCGACAAATAACGATGAAGATCAGCAACATAAATGTTTTGGAAATACCCATGTGATCCGGCAAGTCCACTACGTAAGCATTGTCATTGATCTTCTTAATAATCTTGTATGGGCCGTACTTTCAAGGCTGTAGCTTGTTATGTTTCCCAACGGGTATGCGTTCCTTCCTTAAGAACACCATGACTTCATCACCGACGTCAAACACCTAGTACCTGCGATGCCTGTCAGCTGCAAGTTTATACTTTGCATTGGTCCTTTGAAGTTTCTGCTATACTTCCTCCTGTACTGACTCGATCTGTCCAGCTAACTGCTCTGCTAAAGTACTAAGGCCTGGTACCCTGGGTAGCTTCACCAAGTCCAACGCATGGTTAAGTACTTTCTTATACACAATAGAAAATGGTGATCTACCTGTAGACCTATGAACTACGTTGTTGTAGGCGAACTCTGCTTGCGCTATGGCAAAGTCCCACTACTTCGGTCTCTCTCTGCAAATACTACGGATCAAGTTACCTAGAGTTCGATTTACCACTTCCGTCTGTCCATCTGTCTGCAGATGAGCTGTACTGCTAAAATTTAATGATGAGTCAAATAGTCTCCACAAGGTCATCCAGAAGTGACTTAGGAACCTCGTATCTCGGTCCGACGTGATGATCTTAGGTACCCCATGTAAACAGACAATTTCTCTAAAAAATAGTTTGACTGTCACTGTTGCATCCGCGGTCTTCTTGCATGGGACGAAATGTGCCATTTTGGAGAACCGATCAACCACCACAAAGACAGAGTCCATGTTTCTTGGAGTCTTCGGTAAGCCTAGCACGAAATCCATAGACAAGTCTTCCCAAATCGCAGTAGGAACAGGTTAAGGCATGTAGAGGCCAGTATTCTGGGTTTGACCCTTAGCCGTTTGACATATGTAGCACCTACTCACGATAGTGGTCACATCTCTTCTTAATTTAGGCCAGTAGTAATGCCCCTTGACAGCCTCAATCGTCTTGTCCCTCCTGAGGTGTCCTGTTAAGCCGCCTCCATGCAAATCCCTAATGATTTTTTCGCAGAGGGAGATGCAAGGAACATAGTCGGTCCCCCATCATAAGAAAGCCATCATGTACGTAGAAATCACCCGCTGGTTGTCGATTCATGCATTTTTCCCAAACCTGCTTAAAATCTTCATCCTGGGCGTACAGATCTTTCAAACATTCAAAGCCCACAATTTTGATACTAAGAGTCTTGATGAGGGCCACATGCCTGCTCAAAGCATCGACCACCGTGTTCTGTTGCCCAGCCTTATACACAATTTTGTATAGGAATTTATCAATAATAGCATATCACCTTGCATGCAGATCACTCCTCAACTGTTTTTGCTTAATTAAATACTTAAGAGCTTGATAGTCGGTGTAGAGGACAAATTCTTTAGCAATCAAATAGTGTTCCCAGGTCTTTAATGCTCTTACGACAACATAAAATTCTTTATCATAAGTGGACCATTTCTTCCTGGCTTCGCATAGCTTTTCAGTGAAGAAGGCAACTGGTCTCTTTTCTTGTGATAACACGGCCCCTATGCCGACTCCACTAGCATCACACTCAACCTCAAATAATTTGTCAAAGCTTGGCAGTGCTAAGACAAGAGCGGTGCACAACTTCTCTTTGATGAGAGCAAAACTTTGCTCTTGTTCTTCTCCCCATTGAAACTCACTCTTTTTCAAACACTCAGTGATAGGGGCTACAATGCTACTAAAGTGTTTGATAAACCGCCTATAGAAAGTTGCTAACCCATGAAAATGCCTTACGTCTATGACGTTCGTTGGGATTGGCCACTCCCTAATGGGTCGCACTTTCTCCTCATCCACCTTAATTCCGTCCTTGCTTATTATGAAACCCAAGAACAACAAACTATCGCTCATAAAAGTACACTTCTTTAGATTAGCATATAGTTTGTTMTCCCTTAATGCACTCAATACCTCTCGGATATGTCCTATGTGCTCATCGACAGATTTGCTGTAAATCAAGATATTATCAAAATATACCACAAGAAATTTACCAATGAAAGGGCGTAGTACATGATTCATCAGTCTCATGAAAGTGCTGGGTGCGTTAGTTAGTCCAAAAGGCATGACTAACCATTTGAACAATCCATCTCTGGCCTTGAAAGCTGTCTTTCATTCATCTCCAGGACGAATTCCGATCTGATGGTAACCACTCCTGAGATCGATTTTGGAAAAGACCACGGCCCCATCAAGTTGATCGAGCATGTCATCCAGCTTGGGAATGGGAAACTTGTAGCCAATAGTGATTTTGTTGATTGCTCTGTTGTCGACACACATCCTCCAACTCCCATCTTTCTTAGGTGTTAATAATGCTGGTACTGCACATGGACTCATGCTGACCTAGATATGACCATTTCTTAACAATTCTTCTACCTTCTCCCGTAAAATCTCATTCTCTTTAGGGCTCATCCTGTAGTGTGGCAGATTAGGTAGGCTAGCAACAGGAACAAAATCAATGTGATGCTAGATATCTCGCATGCTGGATAACTCGTCAGGAACTACGTCATGAAACTCGTCGAGTAATCCTTGCACTTTCATTGGGATTTTGTCCTCCCCCAGTGATTCACTCACGCTTTTTCCCTTTACCACTAGCAAGTGGACCTCGCGGGTATCCTTACATTCTCTTACAAACTCAGAGTGATGATGTGCAATAGTGTATAGCGCACACCCTCTTTCTCGAGCTGGTATGTGTTCTTTGTACCCAGGTGCTTGGCATCTGCATCAAACTGCCAAGGCCTACCAAGCAAAATATGGGAAGCATTCATATCTACAATATCACAATAAACCTCATCAGTGTACTTACCAATAGAGAATGGAACCTTGCAGCGTTCCTCCACACGTACGCCCCCGACTTCCTTGATCCACCCAATCGTGTAAGGGTTCGGGTGTCTCTCAGGAAGTAGTTGCAGTTTCTGTACCACATCCCTGCAGATAATATTTTCTTGATTACCGCTATCAATAATTAATTCAAATAGCTTACCTTGTACAGTACACCTGGTGCAAAACAGTCGGTGTCGTTGTGTGGTATCTTTGCTTCTTTGAGATAGCATTAGTTTCCTCACTACACACGCGTATTCCTCATGCTCATAGGTACCTTCTTCGTCCTCCCCATCGGGTCCACAATATACTTCATCGTCACACACTTCTTCCTCATCCCTCTCCACCATGTTAACTGCCTTTCTTCTGGGACAGTCACTAGACCTATGCCCCACTTCATTGCACTTGAAGCACTTAAAAGGAACAGGTTTTGCATAGGGATTAATGGCTTTAGGAGGGTTTGTAGTATTACCTCGAGTGTTTCCTCCCGTGGCGGCCTTACTGGTGTTGGCTAGACTCGGTGGGTGGGAGGGTTGTACTCCTTGGGTTGGCTTGCCCTTGTCGACTGCTGTCGGCCTATTGTTGCTCCCACTATATCGTCGATAGTTATCGGCTCGGGTCTTTCTTGGAACATTAACTCAGCCTTCAAAGCTAAGTTCCTTGCTTCCTGCACACTCAGAACCATCTGGACGCCAATCTTGTCTCGGATAGCAGGTCTCAGACCACTCAGATAACGGGCTACCTATTGATTGTCACTTTCTGATAACTGGTTCCGTTCAGCCAATCTCAGAAATTCTGAGGTGTACTCGTTCATGCTTCTTGTTCCCTGCGCACACCGTTGATATGACTCAAACATATACTGCTCATAATCAGGAGGTAAAAACCCACCTCTTATTAATTGCTTCATACGCCTCCATGTTCGAACTGGACCTCTTCCTTCTCTGATCCAAGTCTCCATCATTCGTTCCCACCAGACAGATGCTCCTCCCTTCAATCGAAAAGCTACTAATTTCACCATTCTTTCTTCCGGGATCTCCATGTACTCGAAGAAACGGTCGACCTCGACGATCCAATCTAGAAGTCCCTCTATATCTAGATCTCCACTAAAAGTAGGAATATCCACCTTGAGTTTAAATTCATCATTATTCCGACAGTGATTAAAATTGCCGGGATTTCGCCAATTCATACCGGTTCTACCATCACCGGGAATAACTGGAGCAACGCCGAATTCTAGCTCGTCGTCGCTATCATCATCAAGAATAGGGTTCCTAGGTATAGGATCGATGATTGGTCTACCGTGGTCGTCTCCTCCAGCTTGGTGCAATGTGTGATCCCTATTCCTTGGAACATCCTCTCGTAACAAAGTCCATAGTTGTCTAGCTATCTCTGCCAACTGTTGCTCAATGTTACTAGTGGCTGTACACTGCTCTTCGATTGCTCTCCAAACAGCTTGTAACCCCTGATCTCCGTCACGGGGTTGGTTGCGACTGCTACCATCTTGATTGGCCATCTGACTGGGCGAACTCCCGCTCTGATACCACCTGATGCAACGTGACGCACTCGACCGGGCTACCTATACAAGCACCCGAACGATCGAGTCGGCTTCGAACTTGAAGCCTCACAAAAAGAACAAGGCGTAGAACCTTAGAAGAGAGAGAAGTGAATAAAGAAATTCTTGTGTGTTATTAAAACTCATAAACAGAAGTATTTATAATAGACATTGGTAGACTCGTAGAGTAAAATAACCAAGTAATTCAGACTTATAAAATAAGTAGGAAGCATGACTTGTCGTCCGATGTTAATGCCTTCAATGCCCACCGTCCGATGTCCACCATCATCCGAGGTCGGTTGGCATAAGGAGTCTATCTTCTAATCTTGAGCTGGCGCCGGTTGGTTCCGTGGGTCCCGTGCTGGCCCTCCATCATTTGAGGATAATTCAGGAGAATCTCTTGTAGAACTATCCAACATGAAGCTACATATATTATTTAAAGCACGGATGGCAAGCTTCGCCCCTATATAACTGAATGTTGAAGAAGATGGTGTTCTGTGATATCGTTAATGGCGGATAGCACTTTGGTTTAATGAAGTTTTCTTTCAATGTCCAAAGCGGCAAATCTCAAGAGACTTTGGTTCCCTCTCTTTTTCTCACTTTTACAATTTTTTAATTTCAAAAATAAAAATATTATAATTTAACGAAAATTTTACCGTTTGTTCTATAAACGAGGTGACCAAGACTAGACCTGTTCATGGGCCGGGCCGGGCCGGGCTTTGACTCTTTATTAACAGAAAAATGTTAGGCCCGAGCCCGAGCCCAGCCCGACCAACGGGCCTACAACTTGGGCCCGAGCCCGGTGCGGATAAAAAGCCCGAATCCCGAGCCCGAGCCCAAAGCCCGACCTAATAAAAGAAATTCGAATTTTTCCCTATTCAAATGGACATTTTCTATTTTAATTTAGATGTTTTTTTTTTTCCTTTATTTAAATGAACAATGGATCTACAAGTGAATCAACAACATTCTCAAATTAAAAAATTTATTCAAATGGACATCACATAGGGTTTTTATTTAGGTTTAACTATAGGTTAGGCCGGGTTTACTTAGGTTTAACTATAGGTCGGGCCGGGCTGGGCTCGGGCCAGGCTATTTTGGCAAAGCCCGAACCCGCTCGAATTTTATGCGGGCCGGGCTTTTTGGCCTGAGGTTAAGCCCGCAGGCCAAAAAGCCTGTTCAAGCCCATCTGGGGGTCGGGCCGGGCCGGGCCGGCCCGTCGGGCCACCCGGCCCATGAACAGGTTTAGCCATGACGTATTAATTATATATGATTTAGTTTATAAGGTAAAGTATATATGCATAGGGTGTCTAACAGCAAAGCAGCTCTAACGTATTTCTTTTCTTGTTAACATTCTCTGATTTTTCAGCTTATTTGTGGTTTCATTTGACTTGAAGCTGGATTCGACCAAACGAACTTCCTTTTCAATGCTTGTGCCTAGTCTGTTAGTCTGTACGTAACATTGATTTCCTTACAATCTCCAATCTCCTTTAATTTAATCATTTGTTTGTAGCAGGTAAAAGAACTCAGAATATATATAATTAATAAATCTGGTTGATGCCAGATTAGATGCATGGCCTTGGCTAAGACATGACCTGATCCCATCTTGAATCTGATTTTGAAAGCATTGCTAATAATAAATAGGTTTAAGATCGAAGCAAAGTTAGATAGCCTGACTACACGCCAAAGATAAATTTTCTAATAAAGAATAATTGGGCATTTCAATCACTGCACATCTGATCCAACTTCTTTTGCGTTCAAAGAATAATATCAACATGATGTCACAGATGATTAATGTATAAATATTAAAATATTCTGTCTAATTTGGTAGCATTTGATAACGCTGAAACAGGGTCAGGTCATTGTGGGTCTGATTCTGTAAGAGGTGGTTTATGCACGAAATGTGAGATGTAAAATTTGTAAAATTGGTTTTTTGAGATGTAAAATTTACACTGCTAGGAATTGTAAATGAGAGAAAAATACAAAATTTGTATCATGTAGGAATAAACCATAATTGATGCAAAGTTAAATTTTTTTTGGCAGATGCAAAGTTAAATTAGATACAAAATTTCTATCTGCTTCAGATTTTAACACTGCAAACAAATAGAGCTGCTTTTATTTTTCATGAATGGGAGCTCAATTAGAGAGCTCCCTTCAATTAATCACCTTTACACCGTATAGAATTCCTTTAAAAGGAGATGATTGACAATAGGGGTGGACACAAATCAAGTTTTTTACTAGATATTTTTGAGCTTGACTTGATATTCTAAATTAAGATTTAAGCTGAACTTGAACCCAATGAAACTCCGTTCGTTAAAGCTCACAAGTCTAATCAAACTTATATTATATATAATATTTTGATTGTTTTATATGTATATTAATAAATAATTTTTTTTTTATATTTTTTAAAAACTTGACTCATAATTGAACCCAGGTCACTAGCTTGAAAAGATGTTTGAACTTGATTTTAAACTTAAACCTCATATTTTTCTAGCAAGCCTAACTTAAATAACCAGATATTTGATTCAGCTCAGCTCGAATCCATCCTTCTTAGACATTACATGGATGGATCAGGTGTTTGTTGTTGTGGACCAACACTTCATATAGGTGCCTACAAATAACTTGGTCATCACTTATCAGCAGCCGGCCAGTGGGGAGAGAGAGATTATATGTGGCATCCACAAAAAGGCAGGTCTATCACTAAATGCCTCCTTGTTTATTGATTTTCAAACTTTGCGGCCACTCCTTTCCTTTTGAAGGAAATGAAAAATACAAATAAACATGGACAAAGAAAGCAAAGATTATGTGACAACCCACCAGTCGGTTTTCCTCTCTAATTAAACCTCGATTTTGTAGTTTTTTTTTTATTCTTCCCTGTTTGGTACCAATTGATTACAGATTATTAATAGTGGTTCAGTTGTAGGAGATATCCAGCTGATTGTAGCGGAGAATCGGGATCAAATTCATCTACCACAAGGGTTGGGGATGGATTATTACACCTTGTATTATGATCATGAACCAAGTGTGATAAGGTTAAATGTGGTGGTTTTTTTGAAGGATGAAGGAACACTGGGAGTAAGGATAGGTTACGAGTTTCTATTGACAGAATTGTATCTTCTTATAATTCATACCTCATTTTATAGAGAGAGATCCCAAGATTCTAAAGGGAATGAGTCAAAAGGATTTGATTCCTATTTGAAAAAATGATCTTTAATTCGGTGTTAATTGTTAAGAGAATACTGCTAAGAGTTCGTCACGTGTCTTGTGAGATCTCTCTCAAGATTCTCATGTATCCTATATTGAAATAGCATGGTGTCCTACTTAATTCTAATTTTTATGTAGGTTCCTACTGCCCTTAAACTCATCATAGGTCCATTATGACTTTAAATTCATTGAAAGTCTGTAATGACTTTAAATTTATCACAAATTTCAAATTTATCCTGAATTGTGAACTTATCGCAGATATTTATTAGTGCCTTCATTGCTATCACAGTCATGGTAAACAACAAAATATACTTACACCAAGAAAAAAAAATAAAAAATCTTTCTCTCTCTACTTTTCTTCAACGTCTGTCCTTACTTTTCTTCCATTAATAATTAACGTGCAACTTGGCAAGTTGGCAACTTGCATGTCTATACTCTACCTTTCCTTTTCATGACACCCTAGTCGTTCAATGAATAAATTAAAAGTAAAGCACACTCCGTCATCACTCATCTCTTCGTGTTTAATTGGAGGTCAAGAGAGTAGATGTGCATGTGCTATCCACATAAACATTGAGATTTCAGATTCCACCTGAAGCCTGACCACTCTATAGTCTATATTTGTTGGAGATTGGACAATCCTTTCGAGTTTCAAGTGTTGACTCGTTTGCCTCCACAATTTTTTAAATCCTTTAATTATTATTAGGGGCTTACTTTTATACCGTAAAAACCTACAACCAAACAACCTGTATCCGTATTCATAAATAATTGGGTCAAAGGTTCAAAGCTCCTCCTGTATCATGTATTTCCGACACCACAAATTTACCCTATTATCATCGGAGCGAGCTACAAAATTATTCACGCACAGACTGGCTGGCCTACGGCCCACGGCCCACCACATAGATATGGATTAACTGATAAAAGATATGACGTGCAAACGCGCGCGCTTACTCGCTTAGTTTGTTTGTATTAGCTGTACATTAATTACACACTATTAACTATTATTTTCATTGACCAGGAGAACGAGTCCCCTGTAGGTCATCCAATAGATCATGGTAATACAAAGTTATAAGCAACAGCATCAACTTATCTATGGGCCACCGTCCAGCTCTTGGGGTAGACCCTCAATCCCAACATTAGAAATTTAGAATGGACAGTCACCACGAGTCCAACACCATCCCACCCTCAGAATTAAACATAGAAAATGCTATTCCACGCAAAAAGAGTAAAGCCCTGTTGATAAAACATGAATCATAATCCTGGAGAGTAGAAAAGATTCCTTATCACATTGGCATCTCTTGAAAACTTCCTTGAGTTATCAAATGAATGCAGAATTCCCCCTTTGGAAAATGGAATTAACATTTGCAGTGTGCCAAGCTGATGGGTCAAAATCATAAGTCCAAATTTCGAATTGAACAGTTATTACATGGAAATCTCTATTTTTACAAAAATAAAAATAAAAGTAATTGACACCCTCATTATTTATTTATTTATTTGTTTGTTTGTTTATTTATTTTGGTAACAATTGACACTCTCTACTCTGAGAGCAAGTAATTCCAGAGACCCCAATCTCTCTCCCCTCTACCATTCTTTCTCATTCCTTCCATGGTTCCATACTTCTCTTCCATTAAGGGCAATCTTGGCATTCTGCAGGCTCCACATTAGAACTGTCGCCTACCCGGAAAGACTTGGGAAGTTGGGAGTTGGAAACTCCCCAGCTTGGAATTTCACACAAAATGACAAATTGAAATAGAAAAAGAGAACAGTACTCACAGGGAGGTAAGGAGGTACGAGTGAATGGTGGTAGCTAGCTTGTCTCTAGCTGGTTGTAGCAGAGACCTGGGATCGAGTTCTGCCTTCACCGGGGTTGGACCTTGGACGGGTTTAGAGGTTTGGGGTGGGCTGGCCGGGCCCCTGTTGTGTAGCCCATTTGTGATTTGCCTATCAAAAATAGATGAGCTATGAGAAATTGTATCCCATTTCCAAAATAACTCTCAACCTAACTTTTCTCATCTCATTCAGACATAATCAAAATCACAAAAATATGAACCAAAAATTCCAAAAAAAAAAGTAAGAAAGAAAATTACCAAAGAAAGCAAAAACAAAAAAAAAAAAAGAAAAAAGAAAAAAGAAACCTCTCGTTTGTTTTCTTCATGGGAACATGTGATCATTCAACAACAATGCCCCTAACTTGTTCGA
Organism: Nelumbo nucifera; assembly: GCF_000365185.1. The sequence goes on from NW_010729152.1 coordinate 2,827,842, forward strand.
ATCAACAAAGTATTACATTTTAGATAATGTTTAGGGCATTCCGGCCATTTTAATGGAACCTTCATCAGTTCATCACCAAAAGAAGACCAAAAGAGGCAGCTTTCGGTAATTTTCGAGGCAAGAAAAGAAAGACGTGGGAAACTATTCGACTTATTGTTCTTTTGATTTTTTCATTTTTCACGCACCTGAGTTTCTTCTATTCGCATCACGAGCTAACCCTTCGGTCACCGACGCCAGCTTCTGCAGATTCAATTTCACCACCGTATCGGCAAACATACGAGTGTCATCGTCCGTATTCCCCTCCGGCACATCCACAACGTACGACTCCAAAACAACGGTCCGGATCCTCCCGTCGCCCCCTTTACACTCATTCACCGTCGTCACCGACCGGTAGTTCTTCAACCGGTGCTCCCCGCCGATGATGCTGAACCCAGTGACGTGTCTCTCGTCGTCCAGAATATCCAACCTCTCCGTACTGGTCGCCGCCGGAAGCCCGGATATAACGTTTACCTCTCTCAAGCATCCGACGGTGGTGGGGTACTGCTGGGATCCTTCTTTAAGGAAGCAGCTCTTGATGAAATGCTTGTAGGTCTGCGGCTTATCGAATCGACGAACTATGGACCAGACCGTGTCGATGGGAGCTTGTATCCGTTGAGCGAGTAGAGATGAACATTTACCCGTACAGATACGATACGTATGGTGGTGGTAGATGACTGGCTTTAATTCCTCGAATTCTTCTCCACTTAGACCGGCTGGAATCCTTGTGTGATGTGCTGTGTTCGTGTATTCCATCTTCTCCTTCTCCGTCGCTGATATCTCTTCTTCCTCCATTACTATCATTAGAAGAAGGGCAGAGAGAGAGAGAGGGGCCTGGTTGGCAGGTTGGGGAAATTTTATACACTATATAAAATAATTAAATAATATAAACGGGAAATGATGTGAGGAATATTGTAATATAGTAATATTATTATAAATAAGTATTATTATTATGTTGGAGAGTTGTCGACTTATGATGGAGACAGGTGGTGGGTTCTGGCTCAGCTGGGTCATCTATCAATTCTTGACGGATCGACTGATTCAGTCCAGCCGAGCCGAGTCCAGCCCATTGGATTTTCTTTTGCTTCCTTTTGACCTTATTTTTTTCAGATTTTATTATTTTAAGTATTTTGGTAGTTTGTTGTACTAAGAGTATAAGATATGCGTTATTATGTGGTGCACATGCATGGATTAAGGTTTACACGTGGCAGATCTCGGCAGTTGACTCTTCAAGAGTAGGATCATCAGGCGCAGAGGGAGTATGGATTGAGGAGAGTGGAGAGCAGACAGGACGGGCCTTTCAAGTTTCGAGGCAGAGACTTGTTAGTGATCTATCCACAGGGTGGTTTTTCACTTTCTAAGGGCGGAATTTTATGTTATCTTCTCTCCTTAAATTCGGGCCTAATTTATGTTGATATTGGACCTATTCGAATGGTTGTGGGACCCATCTAACCCGACCACCATGTTAACTTTGTTCACTCTAGGGCTCTAGGGTGGGTCAGAATTAAGAAATGGAGAAGGCTGGCTGTTCCTGAATTATCGGATTTGGATCCTAAAATGATCCACATTCTAACCATCTGACCCGAATCCATCAATGTAGAGTGCCAGGTCCATCAGTAAATAAGTCCCTTGTAATCATCTAATGTTCATTCTTCAAAACCTCCCTCCATCCTATTGATCCTGTGTAACCCTAAAAAATACTCAGAAGTAGGATTGCACCTTTTATGGCCATTTTTTTTTCGACAGGGCTTATTCCAAAAACTATTTAATATCACCTAACTATCGAATAACAGTAATAAACATATAACAATTAATTTTCTCATATTTCAAGACAAATCTCATTCAAAAGGTTTCTTCAATAAATGACCATAGTATCAAACAAGCTCCTTGTTATAAATTTTTATATGTATTATCTCTTTAGAGGATCGTCCTGGTCGTTGGGGTTGGAAGCCTAGCACGAGCACGGGACCATGTATTGTAAGGTGGTCCATTTCAGGTTACAGTAGGGTTCTTACGAAGTCTTACGCCACACATCATAGATAACTGTGCCAGCATCTAGGTTTTACTACTCTACATCTCCGTGATGCTGAATTGAATCTCTTGTCAAATGCCAATGTTTAGAACACCATACCTTATTCTGGAATCGGCTTCAGTCAGGCCAAATCCCGTTAGAGCAGCCTTTGCTTTCTTGCGTTGAGAATATTTCTGCATTTATGTATTTTATTTCATTGGTAGATATTCTCAATGAAAGATATCAAAAGAGAACGGAGTGGACACAGGTTTGTCCTGATTGAAATCGATCTCCCTTAATCTTCTGGTTCGATACAAATGTTGAACGGAAACGGATCAAAGAACCAGACACAAGTATTGAATTAGATGGTTCAACCTGCATAATCCCATGAAATTAATTGCTTGATGCAGTGACAAATCAATTTTCTTTTTGCCTGTTTTTGAGCCAAATTAATTAAACCGAATGGACCCCATTTGCATCTTGCTGCTCTTGGACAGAAGGACTAGCGTTGAATTGGCTTCGTCAAACATTATCGTTAGCGATGGCAGTTTCCACCTTATCCAGTGAAGCAGTTTTCTTTGGTTTTTTGAATTAGGTCGGGTTTTGGGATTTCAAGATCTGTATAAGTATTAGTAGGGTATGGCATTAGGTTAAATCTGACCCTCCCAATCCGTATATTGTATAAAAGCATATAAACTTTATATATTAGGTGTTGAATTTAATAATATTTTGAATTTTATGTGAAGGATAATTAATAGTTTATGTGTTTTTTATATGTTTTATTCAAATAATTTAAAATTTTTGTTATTTGTTTGTATTATTTTATTTATTTATTACTTATATATAAAAAATAATAATAAAAAAATTAGATGTAGATTCTAAACCCAATTCACCCACCTTGAATATAAGGAAAGTAGGATTGGGAAGGGTTTTACATTTTCATGTATGAAAAGGATTTAGATTCTCAAAATTAAGTCCAACTCAATATAAGTTTTGGGATGGATACGGATTAGGAGGATTAGGGAGATGGATAGGTTTAAAATTTACAAAACCTTTTCCGAACTCAAGCCATTGACATCCCTAATTATTTCCTCTATGTATGTGAAACTTCTTTGCCTGTGCATGGATACTGCTTGTGGCATATAAAGAGCCAAGTTGCCAGGGAAGAAAATGAGAATGGGAATGTGGTGGATACAGCAGCAAAGTCAAGTCGGCAAAGTGACTTAGAAGTGGTGCTTAGTTGATCTCTATTTTCAAATTGTCTCAAAGAGGAAGAATATGGAATCCACTTCATCTCTAAGCTGGTCCAGCTATGTTAAATCAATTCATCAATTTTGTTTCATGTCAGTCCAGTCTCTTTCTTCATCCCAAAGTTAACTGGATTGGCTTGGCTATATCACCATGTTATTCAATTCAAAGGTTATTCTTTATCCATGAATGTATTATTAAACAAAGTTAGCAACACAAACTCATCATATGGTCTTCATTAAAATATATGAATAAATGGAATTTGGGACGAATAACATCCACACTCTTGCATGGACCCCTCATGTTTTCATTTTCTTTACTTTATTTCGCTATTTGTTCGTGATGGACTCTTGTCTGCCACTTATTTGGCTAATACAAAGATGTTTCTTGATGCAGTTTTTTGGAAGTACTAGTAAGTGTATACATGATTTGCATCTGACAGACAAATAATAATGTGTCCAAATTTTTCTATGATCTTTTTTATATTTTTATGTGCATAAAAATATTTCTTATTTATTATATATATTTTTGTTTAATATGATAAATATATTATATTATATTGGAGATGTGTTCAAATATTTTTTTTACAATTTTTAATATTTTATCTTCTTTTAATTTTTATATTCAATTATGATATATCAAAAATTGACACATTTAACCCAAAAGGTTGAGTTGTTGATCAGCCACCAAAACATACATATATATATTGGGAGGTCTTTATGTGCTAGCATTTATGTACTAGCAAGGCTTCTCATCGTTTATCTATTGGGAGGTCTTTATCGAGCTGTACTCTTAAAGATGGAATCTGAATTTTGTATGGGAGGATGGGCTCCATCCCATACGTTAGTGCATACGGAGCCCTTTCATCAAGTAAAGGCCCGTCGGCATGCGAATTGGCATTCAGTAAGCCCAGAGTGCTTCAACGAAACGAACCGACCAATCTGACCCCCCAACTTAAAGAGGTGTTTCAATTGTTTTCTTCAAAATGTGAACTTTGGTCTAATTCCTTAACTTTATCTATCTATCTATCTATCTATCTATCTATCTATATGTATATATTTCATTTTCATTTTTTTATCTGTTTTAAATTTTATATTCTATTTTCATAATCAATAAAAAATAATTATTATTTATCTCACTTATTTTTCTTTAATATGATTATTATAAAATATTAGAGATGTATCCTGATGGTGCGCAATCCGGCCGGTCTTAGCTGTCAACGACCTTGCCTCTGAACTGAGTAGCAGGGAACCTGAAATTGAGAAGATGAGGAAGCTCCGGGGGGAACCTGGTGTAAAGGCTCCGAAGCCCAAGTTAGAATCCTTCAAAGGCAAGATAAAACCAGATAGCGCAAAGTTTGCATACCTCTTCTTTAAGGGGTGGAGAGCCTTTTATAACCACCTCGCGCACTCACTCCTAGACTTCTGTCAGGTTGGGTACGATTACTTTCGTGCTTCTGCCAGTTCGGGTGTCATCACCTTCTGTTGAGGCAGAACCATCACTGCTCTTTTTGTTAGAGCCGTCTCTGTAACTGGAGATGGCGGTGGCAAGTGACGGTGGCAGGTGGCCGTTGAAGTGCGGCCGTCAAGCGTCAGATCCCAAGTCAGTCAGGTGCGGCGCCCCTGGATACGGACTCCCTCGGTGTCAGGTACGGTGTGGTTTGTCCAGTTCGATGCTCTGGAGGCGAAGTGCTGGAGCGGTGTGCGAGGTGAAGTCTTGAGTTCAGATAGGGGAGTGTCCCGAACTGCCATGAGGCGGGCCAGTTCGGGTCACTGCTTTGTGTGGCTCAGGCCAAAGGGAGAGTTCGGGCTCCTCGTAGGGAGTTCGAGCTCTTAGTAGGGAGGTCGGGCTTCTCTTAGGGAGTTCGGGCTCCTCGAAGGGAGTTCGGGCTCCTCGTAGGGAGTTTGGGTTCCTCGAAGGGAGTTCGGTCTCCTCGAGGGGAGCTCGGACTGCTGGTTTCTTCCCTTTGGTGTTTGCACCCTAGGTACGTTGCTTCAAGTGCCGAGCTACTTGTTTTTTGCCACGTGGCGTAATTGCGAGGCCGGGCCAAATCTTCTTTCATCAATTGCCCCCCGCTCCTCGTGCTAAGGGTCTTGCCCTGGCACGGGGAGTTCACAAGGTGTCAGGTAGATTTGCCCTGCACTTTGAATCTTGGTTCTGACGGCGCGAGGTGCATTGTTAGGGTTCCTTGGGTTTCTTCGAGTGTCCAAAAGGGGGGAAGCATGCCGTTACCCATGCCATGGTGGTAAGTGTTCTCCCTTTTTTTTTTAAAGCTCTTTGGCTTTCGTTTTGTTGGTTTCTTTTGATCACTCGGTTCCTTTCGGTAGGTGAATTCTTCTATTCACACCTTGGCGGCTCAGGTGCAGAGGAGCTCGAGGTAGGCGCGAGCTACTGAAGAGGCTCGTCATGCTGCCGAGGAGGCTGCTCGTGTTTCCCGGATCAGGCAAGCGAGGTCTCAGAGAGATGCCGAGGCCATGGGAGTGGTGGTGAAGCACATGGCGGACTTGAGGCTGGATCTGCAGCATCAGGTCGAGTACCTTCAGG
>NW_010729152.1:2841269-2873804 GCF_000365185.1 Nelumbo nucifera
GCCCTGGCGAGGTGCATTTGGGACTGGAAAGCGTCAATGTGGTCGTTGGGGTCGAAGGACCCATCATACTTGTCCAAAGGTGGGAGCTTGAAATCCTTGGGCAAGGGGACCGCCAAGAGTTCTGATGCGAGGGGGGAAGAAACTGAGAGAATCGGGGCAGCTCCCACCTCGTTCGAGCTCGTCTCTTCCTTGCCTCTGAGCTCTGACAAGACACGGGTGGTAGTTCGGTGACTTCACCGGCGCCTTCGTTGTTGAGTGGACCTGGTACTAGCGCTGCTGGCCTCTATGTTGCCGAGCTCGATGGGCCCGGAATGCTGGTAGTCTGCTGCCAGGGCACCGAATCGGTTTTCCGTGAGCAGGAACTCGGGCTTGGAGCACCGAGGTGCCGATCTTGCGGGCGAGGTTCCTAACCCGCCTACGAGCTGCGGGGCGGGGATGATTTTTCTCTCTCTTTGGCCTGGGGACGAGGCCTGGCTGTTAGGGGGGTTCTGGGGCCGGGAGGCCTTTCCCTGGTGGGGGCGTCCATCCTGTGGGGAGGCCTTAATCGGCCTCGGAGCAGGGTGCCGAGGTGGAAGTGGTGGTTGGTTCAGTAGCAGTTGGGGGAACTGCTATTGATAGTGATACTGAGAGATGTTGTGCAGTACTTGGTGATGATGAAGCTGTTGTTGCTGGAACTGTTGCATTTGGGCTTGCATTGCCCGCAAGCACTGCATCAGGTCGTCCAACCGGTTTTGGCTGGCTGCTAGGGGGACGGCAGTTGGTTCAGTGAAGGTTGTCTCAATAGGGGGAGGAAAGGGGATGCTCATGGTAGGAAGGTTTGCGGGCGCCACTTCTTGTGTCGCATTCAAGCTGGGGATCCCATCCACCGAGAGGGGGATGGTGAGCTGTCCAACGCATACTACGGAGACTTGAAGTTGTTCCCCAGTGGTGTTTGTCTCCGTGCCACGTCCGGCGTTGCTGGAAGAAGCCAGAGTTTGGAGGGAGGATTTTTGAAGCGATTTCCACAGACGGCGCCAATTGATGGTGCGCAATCCGGCCGGTCTTAGCTATCAACAACCTTGCCTCTGAACTGAGTAGCAGGGAACCTGAAATGGAGAAGATGAGGAAGCTCCGGGGGGAACCCGATGTAAAGGCTCCAAAGCTCAAGTTAGAATCCTTCAAAGGCAAGATAAAACCAGATAACGCAATGTTTGCATACCTCTTCTTTGGGGGGTGGAGAGCCTTTTATAACCACCTCGCGCACTCACTCCTAGACTTCTGTCAGGTCAGGAATGATTACTTCCGTGCTTCTGCCAGTTCGGGTGTCATCACCTTCTGCTGGGGCAGAACCGTCACTGCTCTTTTTGTCGGAGCCGTCTCTATAACTGGAGATGGCGGTGGCAGGTGACGGTGGCAGGTGGCCGTTGAAGTGCAGCCGTCAAGCGTCAGATCCCAAGTCAGTCAGGTGCGGCGCCCCTGGATATGGACTCCCTCGGTGTCAGGTACGGTGTGGTTTGTCCAGTTCGATGCTCTGGAGGCGAAGTGCTGGAGCATTGTGCGAGGCGAAGTCTTGAGTTCGGATAGGGGAGTGTCCCAAACTGCTATGAGGCAGGCCAGTTCGGGTCACTGCTTTGTGTGGCTCGGGCCAAAGGGAGAGTTCGGGCTCCTCGTAGGGAGTTCGAGCTCTTAGTAGGGAGGCCGGACTCCTCTTAGGGAGTTCGGGCTCCTCATAGGGAGTTCGGGCTCCTCGAAGGGAGTTTGGTCTCCTCGAGGGGAGCTTGGACTACTGGTTTCTTCCCTTTGGTGTTTGCACCCTAGGTACGTTGCTTCAAGTGCCGAGCTACTTGTTTTTTGCCACGTGGCGTGATTGCGAGGCCGGGCCAAATCTTCCTTCATCATATCCTATTGTGCATTATTTTTATTTTTATTTTTATTTTTCTTTACAATTTATTATTAAACTATGACATCATGGGTCTATCCATTTCACCCATACCGTAGAATTGTTAATTTCTCATCTAGATGGAAAAACAATTTCCATTTTAAAATCAATTTTTTAAAAACATAAATTTTATATTGTTAAAAGTATTGAACATAGATCTAATTAATAAAATTTATTGGTGAGAAAAGATGTCTTGAATATAGGATTTAATAAAAGGCTATACTTATTAATATCTTAAATATAAGAATTAATAGGACAGAATTACATAAGATAAAATGTAATAATTCAAATTACATTTTATGCTTATTTTAATTAAAAATAAAAGTTATACATCTCAATATCTCATTTGTAATTTTGAGTTTTAGATATAGATATGTATTCGTTCTTTGAGGAAAATATATTTGTGAAAAAGATCTTCCTTGGAGACAGATAAGCCTCTCTGTTATAGCGTTTTAATGATCTTTGCATCATTTGCTGAGGTTTATCAAGCTATTTTATCCCAATGATCATGGTTATCATCTTCTATGTTAGTCTGCTTTTTGTTTTTTTGTTTTTTTTTTTTTTTTATTTACTTGCTACTTGTTTGTATTGCCTTAATTATAACCTGAGCATTAGAATGTATTTTTTGCTTAAAAATCCTAAAATGACATGCCCAACTTGGCCATGGTACCTTCTGACTTCGCTTCATAGAAAATCAAGGCATCGTTCTCTGGACCACCGACCATGTTTCCCTCCTCCTGGGGTCTCCACTTTTTAGGTTCTTATGGCTAATTTTGAGGCACGTTTAGGTTTTTTGTTGAAGAATGAAGACTTTGGACCAGGTTTATTATGTTTCTATTCAAATTTCAACCAACCCACCTTGCCGTGCAATGCTGATTATTAGGACACATTCCATCAACATTGTCAACAGAAGTATTCATATTCATATATTAATAATTTTAAAGTGGAATTTTGGGAAAATAGATTTGAATCTACTTCCTTTGAAATTCACAAAAAAAAGTCTATTTTGATTTTTCCTACCATTCAGAATTAGGGCAAGTGAGTCGTAAAAAACATGCCAACTCAAATGGAGGTCATGCCATTTCTTTTCAGTACCAGAGGTTCTGAAGTACTGAAACAAGTTTCTATTTGGTTGGACACAAAATTAAATGAAGAAAATGGAATTATAAGGGGTTTGGCTGAATGTAAATAGTCACTGAAAACAGTTATTTTTCAAAAATTGGAAAACAGTTGTAGGAAAATGACATACCTAGTCCGGTCGATCTTTCATAAGTCGTTTTCCAAAAATAAGGCCCCAGTCCTCTGTATGCATGTCACATCCATATGACAGTCATATATTTCTCGACCACTCAGATTTGCTTTTCCCAACACAGAAAAATTAGGAGAATATTAATCTTTTTCCTATTGTATATCGTCTGCCAAGGATTTCATTCGTTTTCCTTGGTTTTACCACAAAAACCGGATGAGGGTTGTTTTCTACTCAACTTGAGAATTGAGATATTAATTTAATGATTTAGTTTAGATCTATTTGTAGGGTCAAACTCTTTTAGTCCTACCTGATCCCCAGTCCCCACAAAAACCGGTAAGGCTGGAGAAGGAGACAGCACATTAATTTAATGGTTTAGATCTATCAGTATGGTCCTACCATTCTATTCCTACCTCCTTCAACCCCCAAAACAAGACCCGGAAATCCTGTTGAGTAGGCACTTTCGGGCCATTTTGGATCAGACCATCTTTCGGGTTGGGTTAGGATTGACTCATGGTGGGCCAATGATTCAACCATGGTTTTTAAACCGGACCAGACCGGATATTCAGACCAGAAAAACCGGGAATCGGTCATTTAATTGGTTCCGTTTTTTTCAAAAATTGGATTTTCTCCCAAAACTGTTGATTTTGGTCAGCGAACCACTGAACCGGACGATTAATCGTTCGAATGGTTTTCACCCTTTTTTTTTAATTTTTCTGTCAGAACGGGCTGAGTATTTGGTTCAAACGATCAGACCATTTGACCCGATAACCAAACCTCTGACCGATTCGGTCACCAGGTCAGTTTTAAAAGCCATAGATTCAACAACTGACCAAATTAACCTTTTTTATTAAAAAATATACTGGATTAACCATCCGGTTCAAATGATTTGAATGGTTAAATCATCCGGATCAACACTGGTTTGAAAACATTGCTTTTGAAAACAGATGAACAGACTCCATGACCCAATCTGATCTGGATTCTTTTCGGGTTTGGTTGGGTCAGACTGCCTTATAATTTGGTCAATAGATAGGGGACCCTAACCCGCTTTTTCGGGTTGGGTCAACTTTCTGCCAGGTTAATTTATAGCATTAATTATTAAAATGAAGTTATAGAGATTTGAGTGTAACACAAGAAATAATATGAACCTTCCATTTATCATGTGGTGTAGGCCTTCACGGCTTTTGGCGATCAGGAGGACCCCACCGTTCCATATGATGCGATTCAGGCTCTGATTGAAGATTATGCACCAATAGAGTTCATATATATACTAACTGGACCCATGCGATGCATAAGCCTTAAGCCTTATTACATAAAATTGAAGTAGAAAGAGTCTTATAATCAATTCAAGTATTATATTTTTGAGTAATACTTGGTTATTCGGATCACAATCCAAATTGATACCCAAGTGAAAGTGGCTAATCTCATATAAAGGGTAGTGTTTGTAATTTGGTCTAATTTTCAATCCCTAATCTTAAAGTATATGATTTTTTTTTTTTTTTGTTGTTTTTCTTTCACTTTGAAGAAACGGTGCCTTAGAATATATAAACCAATTTCCAACTTAAATTAATGGTTCTTTAGTTTTTAAAAAGTATCACAAAAATACAATTGAAAGACTACAAGATGGGTTGGGTCGGTATCAAGTTGAACCCTATAGGCTGGGGCAGGTTCAAAAAATACATAATATTGAATCGGGTTGGATTGGGTTTGAGTTGAATCAAGGGAGAGTCAGGTTAGGGTTGAGTCAAACCCATACCAACCCGCCAAACCCTATAGGGTTCGACCTAATACCAACCCAACCGTGTCATAGCCTTTCAATTGTATTTTTTGTGACACATTTTGAAAACTCAAGACCCATTGGTTTTAATTTGAGATTGGTTTATGAGTTATTGGGTTGATATCTTTATTCTCCTATACTTTATTTTTATTATGTGTAGACATTTTTGAGTTGAAATGAAGTAGAAAGAGTGCTATAGACATTTTTGAATTATTTTTTTTTTAATTTTTATAATTTTAAAATATGAATTAAATGGATGAAAATTATATCTTGTATAGGTTTATTACTAATAATAATTAATAATTATGCTACCTAATTAAGTTAATTAGGATTGTTTAACCACATAAATAAGTTATCTAATTAAATAAGTAACTTAAAGCACAAGCTTCTCAAATATTTTGTATTTATAACTATTGTATAACATATGTAGCCATATTGGAATCAAACTAATGGACCCATATGTAGTATATGTCTAAACTCAAAAATCACCCATATCTAGGGGTGCAACTTGGGCGAGCCCAGCCTAAGGCTAGATTGACTTGGCCTACAAATTTTTATGGGTTGGGTTTGGATTTATGGTTCTTGGGTTGGGCATGGGCTTGAATGTTTGGACTTTCTTAATTTTTGGGGTCGGGCCCAGGCTTAGCCCTTGGGCAATGTGAACCCAGCCTGACCTTATCCCAACTCGAGCCTAGTTGAACCATACACATAAGTAAATGCACATTTAGTGTGTACTTATTGACTAATCCAAAACCAATGGCCCAAGCCCAAGCCCAACCCTAGTGCAAGGTGGATTCAAGTTGAATAGATCTTGCTTGACCTCGAACTCGGACCTTAAGCCCAATTCTAAGGGTTAGGCCTGGGTTGAGCTTAATTACTGTTATTTTAATTATTGTGAAATTATTTTACCTAATTAAGTAAATAAGTGTGAAATTATTTTAATTACTATGATATTTGATTTAAATAATTTAGTATTTTAATTAATTATTTTACTTAACAAAATTATGGTAAATTCATTAATTTAATAATAATTTACTATCAAATTACTAATATTTTACTTAAGTAATTCATTTATAATTTACTATTAAATTCCTTTTTCAAATAGTTTGGTAACTAATTTAAGTAACATTATTACATAAATTATGGTACTTTTTAATAATAATTACCGTAACTATTATTTATATTTGTTCCAACTTCGGTAAAGAGAAGAAAAACGAAAGAAAAAGAGAAAAAGAAGTAAAGGAAGAAAGTAGGGAAAGATAGAGAAGAGAAAGAGAATAAAAGAGGGAAGATAAGCAAGGAGAAATCGAACTCAACCCTCCTTACTGTCGACCAAACTTGTATTAACATTTTACTGATTGCTGAAATGAGAACAATGCCTTTAGATAAGTTACAACAAATATAAGAGAGAAAATAACAAGGAAAAGACAAGAATGGCCCTATCAACTAATTTTGACACTCCCACTCAAGCTAAAGCATATGTATCATAAAGTTCCAGTTTGTTACAAATATAATCCATCCTTAAGTGACCCAAACTTCTAGTAAAAATATCACTATTTGGTCTTCAAATTTAACATGAGTAACAATATCTCCACTTGTTACTTTTTCTCTCACAAAATGGCAATCAACTTCAATGTGTTTATTCCTTTTATGAAACACTTGATTTGAGGCAATATGTGCTACAACTTGGTTATCACAACAGAATTTAATGGATTGACAAATTGTGATATACATCTCCTAAAGAATATGTGCTACAACTTGGTTGTCACAATACAATTTAATGGATTGACAAATTGTGATATACATCTCCTAAAGAATATGCTTCAACCAAACCAACTCACAAGTAGCATGGGCCATTGCCCTGTATTCAGTTTAAGCACTACTCTTAGCAACTTCACTCTAATTCTTGATCTTCTAGGTGATAAGATTTTTGCACAAAAAAGTATAATAACCTATAGTAGAATTTTTTTGCATTGAAGACCCTACCCAATCTACATCTAAATACCCTACTAGAGACATATCTCCCCTTTTCTTATACAATAGCTCTCCCAACAGGGAGTAGTACTCTTCAAATACTTCAACACCCACATAACATTATTCTAATGAACAATTATAGGATTCTGCATGAATTGACTAAGGCAGCCCTTGACTATTAGTGATCTTCACGTTGGGATCCGTAGGAGTTTCAATTAACTTAAATCCCAACAACCCAGTTTCGTTCAACATATCCAAAACATACTTTTCATTAGGGCAAAGTGATTCCCCACTTTAATCGAGTTACCTCAACTCCAAGAAAGTACTTAAGGTTCCTAAATCTTTATTTTGAAAGTAATACTGTAGGAACTGTTTCAACTCATTAATTTCATAAATACCATTGTTATTGAGAATAATACCATCAACATACACTACCAAAATGATTTTCCTAGATGAAGAATCATTGCTAAACATAGAATGATCATCACTACATTGTTTCAAGGGTGAATAAGGAATATGAGAAATCAGATGGAATCAAGAAATAGTAATCTGCAGTGGGTATTGCTCTAATGGATAGCCCTGATGGGACAACATGGAGGCCAAGTGTGCCAATATCACTGCAAGAGCATCAATGTTCTAGTTGAATGGCTTCTAGGGCTAAGATTGTCATGTCCTACTGGTATAAATCTGATATCTGGTTTGGATTTCATCACACCACTAAATTAAGAGCCAATTTTGTAAGCTTTGAAATGTTGCTTCAGTGTAATATATTATTTATCATATAGTATTTTTTTCAATTAATTGTGAGTTAGTGGGCATAGGATGCAAGGGGGAAAACTCTCTGAAGCTTCAGAGATAAAGATGTTGTTAATTCATTTGGCCATATTATATTGAGGACTGTGATTGTATAATTAATTTTTCCGAATTTAGAGGATCTGACTATGATTCCTTGTCTTCTCGCTAGTTTTGTTCATGCAGAAATTCAAGGATTCAATCAAAAACCCTAGGACTGCGGCACAACATAATCAATTTAGTAACTTATCTCTTCCACAATCCACATTCATTCACTAGAGGTTGGTGTTTAGTTGACAGGTTGCGTTATTTCAATAGTTTGATATATAGGTCCATATTATTCTAAATCTTTATTTGCAGTGGCTTGATATTATCAATTTCCACCTCTTATACTCCAAAGAAATTGGTTTTAGTCTTTTAGATACCATTGGCATGATATTATTATTGGTTTGACATTTTTATCAAGTATTTCCTGTTTGCTATTGATACAATGATAGCTTCTAATAAACAACATGGGACAAGACCATTTCATTGTAACCTTTTATTAACATTTCAAAGCATAAACTCATCAATGTTTTAATTGGATTTGTGTAGTTAATAGAAATAATTATTTTAGGATTTAATAGAGCTTTCCGATTAAGGTTTGTCATTGGACAGGTTATGCTAGTACATATGAATGAATGGTACAAGTTTGATAGAATTTCCCAATTCTTAAACTCTTTGAATTGATGGATTGAATAGGTTCAGCTAGTGGTAGAATTTACTAGCTCTTAAACTATTTGAATCAGTGCATCAGCAAATGGTGTTTCCAGACCACTTGAAAGGAAATTTTCCTTTTGTTTGTTGGCCTTTGAATCAGCCTATTCAACTGTAGGTTCTATTCCGAAACTGTAGAGTTAATGATCCACATAAGTTGAACAACGTCTAATTAAACTTCACAAATTTGTAGGCCCCACATCTAGATTGTTTTTTTGGCTGCATATCTTAATGAGAATTGGACCTGATTTGTATAAGTTTAGACTGGATTTGGTCCAGTTTATTTGTAAATGGACAGCAAATCCAATCCAATTGGCAGCCCTGCACAAGCTATATTGCATTTGTTGTTTTCTATTCTTTCATGTATATACTTTTTGATTAAAGATCAAGGGACAATGCTCTTTTATGAATGGGATGTGCCTAAATCACTCTCCATGAAAATTAATTTCAAGGAAAATGAAGGAGAAAAGCAATGGGTATATGACCTATGATGGTTCTTACAAATACAAGGTATGCTAACCTCACTACTATTTATCCTTTCCCTACTTGAGCAGTACGATGAATGTTTCAGTCTGATGCATATGGCCATTAAACTCAGATGAAATCTGGGTCATCCTAGATCCAACTCCATACCAATACGAAAATATCGTCTAAGTAATAGACCAAGTTACTATTAATTGGGTTTATCAGGTTTGGCCCAATAAGACCTAATTATAATTGATAGCCTTTAGCTAATGATTCTTTTGATTTTTTGACTAGGGATGATTGTTTTCCCTTATTCAGTTTGTAAATTTTACAGAAATCATATCGAGGAATATACCAGGTTACAAAAAAGAGGCAGAGTTTGCTTTAACGGTTTTGATGGAAATACCTTTACAGTATAAAACAATGATGAGGCTTGATGCTTGATTCATGTAAATTTAATTTTTGTATATATGTAACTTTAATTTGTATACAAGTTGCAAGAAGAAATGTCACTTGATGCTTGATTCATTTTGTTTTATTTTTTGACTTATGTGTTATTTTTTTAAGGAATGAGACATGCTCCAAGTATTCCATCACAAGATAGCTACATGTAAAGTTGGAGCTCTTTAAGATATGGAATCAATCTCTCATGAGTTATTCATCATTTTCAACCAATTTGTTACCATGGTTACTTACCGCAAGACACAACTTTAGATATGTGGGTGGATACATTGGACCAAATTTCTGTGTTAGTTGTATTATTTATGATAGCAATTTGGAAATTGTAATGTATTTTGACACATTTGTATATAAATATAGTTGGGATGTAATTCAACAATAGTTCAGAAGGTTTGTTTAAAATATTTATTTAATTATGTCCACTTTACAATTAGCAATGGTTGACTTGATTGTTGTGTACAGAAGCTTAAAGTAACAAGTGTTTGATTGTTGTTAATTCAACAACAGTTCATAATAATTGTTGCCATAAATATATAAGGAATTTGGAACAATAATCGAACAATTATTGCCCATTCAACAACAGTTTATATAAGTTGTTGCCTAAGATGGTTGTTAGATACAACTCTTCAGCTGTTGCTAATTGTACCATTAGGCAACAAGTAATCGGTTGTTGCTAAAACATTATATGGATAACAGTTTTTTATGCATTGTTGTTAAAATAATTTGTTTGGCGATGGTTATAAATGGTTGTTGTAAAACACTACTTTTGCTAGCAATTGGACTGACTATTGTGAAAAAACATATTTCACAACACTTGATTGTTGCAAAACACTTTTAACAACGACTTCGCTAGCAACAACTCGTTCAGTTGTAAGTAAAACATTTGACAACAGTTTTTCCTATATTGGAAACAATTTTTTACTACCGCCAAATGCCATTTTTCTTGTAGTGAACGGAATCTCAATCCTTACCATAAGGCCTCGTCCACTCTTCAATAAATTATTTACTCATGTTTTTTTTTATTTCCCATGTAAATAAGACAATGACCATTTTATCTATAAAAAGACATTTTTATTTCACCCAAATGTTGAAAATTTACCCCATGTGAGAAAGTTATTTATCCACTTGGGAGGGTAACTGATACACTGAAAATAAATTTTCTCTAATCTCCACATAAATCTAAAAAAAAAACATAGGATTCTTAGTGAATGGGATTATGAATCATATGAGCAACTTCCCTCCTCTAAAAATAAAAAAAAAATAAATGCACCCTAATGTCTAATGACCCACTGAGACTCTCTACAACTCTGGAACAGTTCGAATTGTTCAGCTAGATGGCTTTGAATACATTCAATTTTCAAATTCAGCGATCAAAAAGAAAAGAACTAGCTAGGGCCTCATAATGTAGGGAATGATAAACGGGAATGGTGGTGGGTCCCTGCGTTAGGTGAGAATGAGGGAGACAAGAAGAGGGAAAGGGAAGAAGACACAAGAAAAGTTTTTGGTTTTCCCAATCCCCCCCAAAATTTTTATTTGTTTTAATTAAAAAATAAAACAATTTAACTAACGTCTTTAAGTTAAGTCACCGTTAAGGGATATGTCGTGGCATCAATCTATTCACTCTAGGCAGGAAATTCCTGCTGAGAATGGGATGCCAAAGATTTATCCTTTGGAAAAAAGAGAGGTCATTTGATGTGGACTGCTTTACTTTATATATATATATATATAGTATAGATATCCTAATAAAGTATTTTTTTTAATAAATCCAGAAGGGGCTACACAAGACTGGGGGTAGCACGTGCCCAAAAAATCGCTAAAACAGGAAACAAATATAGTCAACAACGTGGTTCGCTTCCTGGAAAACATGCCTATACACTAGGCCCTTTTGAAAATGATTGTTCAGCTCCCAACATCCTTGAATAATGTTCCTTAGTCTCCATGAAGGATGAGAAGATGTTTTAGATAGGAAATCACTAGCTTTGAGTCACCTTCAATAATAATTAGATGGTCCTTGAAATTCAACGCCATCTTATGAACTTCCCATGCAGCCCATGCCTATGCTAAGTTGATGGTTGTACACCCAAAAAAGTAAGATTTAAGATCCACAACCACTCCAAGATGATTCCTTGAAATGCATGCTACCAAGCACACCTCACCCTCAATACATGAGGCATCGAAGTTTGTTTTAATCACACCAAACTCAGCGGGTGCCATGAAATTAGATTTCAAGACTTGCTGGAATTTTTGTTTTCTTTTCCCTTGGGATAGTTTAAATTTTCTAAATAGGCCTCATTAGACCTTTTTAAGACCACATGAGGATCAAATAAGTTATTGAGCGTCCTTTTTTTATTTCTGTTCTTCCAAAGGTGCCAAAGAATAAATACACACTTTTCCTTTAAGTGTTTTCTCCCGAGTTATACACAACAGCCATTGACATTCGAAACTCCACTTCTAAGTAAAATTTTCCATGGGAGCCTATTGTTTAGGAGGAGAAATAAAAAAGACTTTTAATTTTGGGGGGCAATTGATTCTCGAGACATTTGTATGGAAAAAATCCACTTTAGTACCTTGAACATTGAGGGTAGTGTCAAGTTAATATCTGAACTTTCAAACGTTACTGCAGTACCTAAACTTTCAAAAGGTGTCAATTTGGCCCCTGCCATTAATCGATTGACTGTCAGTTATCTGTTGAAAATGTCAAAACTATCCTTCAAAAGAAGACATTGTTCACTGTGTTCTACCTTGAGACTGAACCAGTAGAGGTGTTTGAGATTTTAGACTAATGAAGTCATTGTCTTTACCTTTAGATCTGAAACAATTCTTATGTAGTTATTTCTTTGCCTTCATTTATTGTTTCCTTCTATCATATTTCAAGTTTTTTCTCTCTTTTTCTTTGAAAATAATCAGTTCAGTCTCAAGATAGAAGACAATGAATAGTATCTTCTTTTGAAGGGTAGTTTTGACATTTTCAATAGATAACTAACAGTCAGTTGGTTAATGACAGGGACTAATTTGACACTTTTTGAAAGTTTAGGTAATGTAGTGACATGTTTGAAAGTTTAGGTACTAACTTGACACTACCCCCAATGTTCAGAGTACTAAAGTGGAATTTTCCCTTCCAATTAAAATTACCTCCCGAGTCAGTCCCACTACATTTTCAAATATTCTAAACAAGCTTTGTTACCGTATCATGCATATATAGATTTTCTCTATTGAAAATGCCATCATGACTAGTTCAATCTACGACTTCATTTTGGATCATAAACTCATTTTTCATCTTCTTTGAAAAATAAACGTGAAACAATTCATTCCACTTGATTCCCAAACATCAGATGAGGCTTCCGTCCGATTGAAAGGAAGATGGATCTACGAGCATTTAAAAGTACAGTTGGGGGTGGGGGCAAAGATGCTAGAACAAGGAAGTTTATCAAAACCTCAAGCAATAGTTTAGGACCAACTAAGGGTGTCAATGGACCAGTTTTGGATTGGACCTCGTTCAGTCCAAAATCAATTTGGATGGATTGGATGGACCAACAAAACATATTGGATTGGACCAATCTGGTCCAAAATATTTATTAGATTGGATTGGATCTGGTATGTCTGTAAAAAAAATTATATTGGATTGGGTTGGATTAAACCAATATCTGGTCCATTTATATAAGATAAGAATATATGTGTCAATGAACTGAGTTTGGATTGAAACCAATCTAAATCAAAATGAATTTGAACAGATTGAACGGTCCAGACATTGAATTGAACCAGTCCAAATTGATCCACAACATTCATTGGATTGAATTAGACCTGGTCCATTTATAATGGACTCACATTGGACTGGATCGGATTGGACCAAATCCAGTCCAATTGACACCCCTAAGACCAACCGAACTAGGCAACTACCAGGAACCTTTCAGTAGGGCTGATTTAGCCAAAAGCAAGGGGTTAATTCTTTATTTTTTTTATAATGGTGGAAGATTGGAATTATGGCAGGGATTAATTCAAATTTGGGTGGTTCGGCGGAGAAAACTAGAGACATGGCCCATTGGGCAACATTGTGAGATTCACGAGCACATGGTCCATATGTACGGTAGCATTACAAGATGAAAGCAAGATCATTATGTGAGTTGTGAAAGACCAGTAACAACTGGGCCATAAAAAAACCCCTAGTAGATGTAATGGGCTTCTGCTTTACTATTTGGGCCTGAGATGCAGAGGTGGTACTGGTAAGCACTACACCATTATATATACATCTCTTGCTTCATGCCCACCAGTCACACAACTTTGTTGGTGAATGCCAATGGTGAACCTGGGCCTATTCATAGATCCACTATTATATTATATATTTAATTTTAGGGAAAACTTTCGATTAATACCCTGTACTTTGGGATTAGTGCTACTTTTGTCTCTGAACATTAAAATGCGATAATTTAATATCCAAACTTTCAAAACATGACATTCCAGTACCTGCTGTTAACTAGCTGTTAACCACCTATTAAGTGGCATTTAAAAAAGATGCAAATGCCCTTTGAATGTCATCTAATTTTCTTTATCAATCATCCAAATATTGACAAAAAATTAACAGTCTCAAATCCTTGCCTCTTCTATTAAAAAAAGTTGGAATCACCAGAATGCTCACTCAAACATGACCCCAACTTTTTTGAATAGAAAAAGCAAAGATTTAGAACTGTTAATTTTTTGTCAATGTTTGGATGGTTGATAAAGAAAATTAGATGACACTTGAAGGGTATTTGTGTCTTTTTCAAATGCCACTTAACGGTTGATTAACAGCTAGTTAACAGCTAGTTAACAGCAGGTCATTGTCACGTTTTAAAAGTTTAGGTACTACTGAATCGTCACATTATAAGTACTACTGAATCGTCACATTATAGGAATGGGGAATTTCCCATATAAAACAAACCGGGGCTGGGCTGGATCCGCAACAAAATGAGGCCTATAATTAATTAATTTTTATAAAACTGATATTCAATACACCCTTGGTCTTCAAAAATTGACATGAGATCGGTATCTAAAGCCGGGCTTCCACCCTGCCGGAATTACATTGATCGCACTACTGTTTTGCCGGATTCAACTGCCCTCTTAAATCTGAGAGAGAAAGGAGCTCCCAATTCAGAGCTAGAGTTGAGCTTCCACACCGCACCCCCCAACTGCTGCATGGGAAGCCATTTATCCGAGTCTGTTGCCTCTCCAAGATCAACAGAGGCGATCGAGTCCACCATCTCCATTTTCGAATTCAACTACAACAGCGAAATAGAAAGGAATGGATCCAGAGTCGACGTGGAAGGCCAAAGTTACCCCTGGATAGATAGTTGCATTGCACTCTGTTACATAACAATATCACTATTAGTATATATAGTAACATATTAAGAAGATGATTTTTCCTGTTAAATTGAACTGAACCAAATCAAATTAGCTTCATTCTGTGAGAATACATGTACACCTTTGATACTGGATCTGCAAAGACCCAGCATTACGTAGTTGATCACTTTGGCCTGGATTCGCCATAGTTCCAAATGCAGTGCCGCTCATATCAAAATGAACCGGATCTGAGAGACAAGGGCCTCCGGGGCACTCGTCGGTAATTGTTACAGTTACCGGATTCCTTGAATATGCCGCATTTCCGGTACACTTTACCTGTTCTTAAACACAAAACAGTAGACACATGCATTTGCTTCAGTAACGCCCCATATATAGTAGTAGTACGCATCTAAATGAAACTGCAAGCTTAGATAAAAATATTTTCTAGCTTCATTCAGATCAAAACCCATGCAGTCGAACAGTTGAAAGTATAGTACTATTGCACTCGTTATAACGTGGATGTAGTGCAACTATTCACCACCTGATAACATTCTCCGCAGCCTTTGCCCGACTTAAATAGAGAAGGGCCTCCAGCTGATACCATGGAGGAAAAAGGAGCTTGCTCAACTGCATTTCCATATCCACAAGCTCCACCTGCGCAAAGTAAGTTAATAAACACTTAAGTATACTATAGAAAACATCTCTCTCATTCTCTCTCACACACACTCATATTACCATCACTTCCGGCGCCATGAGGGCTACCATACCATGTCCCTCGACCTGATAACCAACTGGAATCAGTGTTGGAGACATTAAAAAGTGTTAGCCAAGACAGGCACGTAACAGTAATGCAGTTGTAACAAACACTTGGCCAACTTGTTAGGCCCACTTGTCCACTTGATCCAAGTCAGTTATAACCTATATATATATATATATATAATAAATTGCATCACCGCATTACTCTCTCATCCGATACCATTTACGTATCTCATCGTATTCTTCTCCTCCTTTTGCATTTCTCATCGCATCCTTTTGCATATCTCATAAACAATTCTAAAGACATCAAGTTGGACACAATGAGTTCACCATATTATTTCCATCCGTCTAACAATCCAGGACTGATTCTTGTGTCGAATCCACACACTGGAGATAACTTCCACACCTGGAAGCATGCAATGAAGATTGCACTCCGTGAAAAGAACAAATATAAGTTTGTTGACGGTTCTTTACCACAACCACCATTGTCTTTGCCGGAAGAAGAGATCTGGAGTAAATGTAATTCCATGGTCGGCTCCTGGATTCTTAATTCATTGAAAAAGGAGATCCATCACAGTGTCACATTCATTGAATCTACAGTAGAAATATGGAGAGAACTTGAAGAAAGATTTGGTCAAGGTGACACATCCCACATATCTATCAGCTTGAACAGGATCTTGCGTTACTCTGATAAGGAGATCTCTCTATTGCTGCATACTTTACTTGTCTGAAAATCCTATGGGATGAACTTGACACTCTCACATATCTACCTGAATGTACCTGCAATGCAATGAAATTCTTCCTTGCTGATCAAGAACAGAAAAAGATCCATCAATTCCTCATGGAACTCCAAGATCCTTTCAATATGATCCGTTCACAGATTCTTCGACCTGATCCTATGCCACCACTGAATCGAGTCTATGCGTATGCTATGAGCTCATTGGGTATCCCCCTGGTTGGACCCATCGAACTACTGGTTCTAACAAAAATACACGTCCTCCAACTAGATCTGATAAGGCAATTTCCTACAATGTGACTGTTGGATTTGATAAAATCAATCAAAATTCCCCTGTTATTGGACTCTCGTTGTAGTAGTATAATCAACTAATCTCTCTTCTCAGCAAAGACTCCATAGAGACTTCAGCCAATCTCTCCAGTAAGACCATCCCCGTTGAATGGATTCTTGATAGTGGTGCATCCGATTACATTATATCAAATATATCCCTATTTTCTTACTACTCCCCAGTATCTACTCCAAAACTGATACATCTACCCAATGGTGCTACTATTTTTTGTCTCACACCATGGCACAGTCTCGCTGACTCCTGGTTTCTCCATTAGTGATGTACTATATGTCCCTGCTTTCATTTGTAATCTTATTTCAGACAACAAACTAACCCAACAATCTCGGTGTATTGTATCTTTCTTTGCCACTCACTGTGTCATACAAGACCATGTCTTGAAGACCACGGTTGGAACGGGTGAACTTCAAGACAACCTCTACTACATCCGTTTCTTTTCTCCCATATCTACTCATCTCACCAGTTCTATATCATCATATGAATTGTGGCATAGGCACCTTGGCCATGCCTCCAGATCTCGCTTATCCATACTCCCCGGGATTGCCCTCTCACCACCTGATGCGTGTTGTGATGCTTGTCAACGTGCTAAATAGACATGGGCTCCGTTTCCAATCAGCCATATTAGTAGTACTTCTCCATTCCAATTGTTACATTGTGATATATGGGGCGATTACAAAACCCCTTCGCATACCAATGCACATTTTTCTCTCATTGTAGTAGATGATTTTACAAGATGTACATGGACATTTCTAATGAAACATAAATCTGAGGTTTACCATTTCCTCACCAATTTCTATATAACGGCTGAAACACAATACAAGTGTTCAGTTCAATAGGTTTAGTCTGACAACGGTCTTGAATTCCTATATGAGCCCTTACAAAGTTTCTTTCAACAAAAGGGTATTATTCACCAGCAGTCGTGTGTAGATACGCCACAATAAAATGGTGTTGTCGAACACAAGCACCGACACTTATTGGAGGTTGCACGTGCTCTTTGTCATCAAGCAAATCTCCTAGTTTCCTTTGGGGTGAATGTTTTCTTACTACAACATATCTTATCAACATTATGCCCATGCCAAAGTTGGGTGGCAAATCCTCGTATGAGAAGCTTCATCTTTGCCCACCCAATTATAACCATCTCTGAGTATTTGGGTGCCTTTTCTATGCACAAATATGGCCAACTCCTCATGAAAATTTTGCAGTCTGCTCTACGTGATGCGTGTTCATTGATTATCCATATGGTCAAAAAGGGTATAGGGTGTTCAGCTTAGACACAAAATAGATATTCACTACTCGAGACGTATCCTTTTATGAAATTGAGTTCCCGTTTACAACTGTTTCAACCACCAGGCCCACTGAAATGGTCATTCCATTGGCCCAACTAGATGATGGGTGTGATCTTATTCCATGCAACAATGAGCCTCTCAATGAGTCTCATGGTCGCAATAGTGTTGCTTCTAATGATAATTATAATCATGCGGCTACAAGTCTCATAATCAGTCCTGCTGCAAATAGCGGACCCAGCCTTGAACCACAAAATGAGTCTCATTCTATCCATGATATTTCACACCAATCTAAAACTGCTATTTCCCGTCCCACTCGCTCTTGCCAGTTTCCATCTCACCTACATGATTTTGTATGTGATCTTCCCACCTCCCTCACAAACCACCATACTTTACTTGCTACCACTCCTCACCATTCCCTTGAGCCCACAACTTACTCTCAAGATGCCCAATCTCCCCATTGGAAAACTGCCATGGTTGATGAACTTGCAGCTCTAGATCGTAACAATACATGGACACTCATGGATCTTCCTCCTGGCAAAAGGGCTATAGGTTGCAAATGGGTCTATAAGCTTAAGTTAAAGGCCGATGGCTCCATACGTCGGTATAAGGCTCAACTTGTAGCAAAGGGTTACAATCAATTTGAAGGGCTAGATTACTATGACACTTTTGCTCCTATCACAAAATTAGTTACCATGCACTACCTACTTGTAGTAGCCGCTATGAAACATTGGGAGCTACACCAACTAGATGTTAACAATGCCTTCTTACATGGAAATCTTCATGAAAAGGTTTACATAAAACCTCCCTTGGCCTCTTTGCCAATGATGATTTTTGTGTTTGCAAGCTAAATAAATCTCTCTATGGTCTTGATCAAGCTTCTCGATAGTGGTTCGCCAAATTCACGCAAGCTCTTGTTGCTATTGGTTTCACACAATCGTCAGACAACTATTCTTTGTTTACTTCTCAACAACCCAACTCATATGTTGCTATCCTTGTATATGTTGATGATTTAATCATTACGAGAGATGATCCAACCCGTATTGCTTCTCGTAAGGCCTACATCAATGATTGCTTCAAAACAAAAGATCTTGGGCCCTTACAGTACTTCTTGGGGATTGAGGTATGTCGAAAATATGTTTCTGGTTTCTCTCCCGCTCCCTCTATCTCTCGATCTCCCTCCCTTCTCTCTCACTCTCACAGTCATGTCTTGATCTGCCACTCCCTCTGCCTCCCACTTTCATCTTTAGTCTATAGCCAAATCAAAAGCTCTATTTCTTTCCCTCCCTCCCTCCCTCTCTCTCCCTCTCTCTCTCTCTCAATCTATTGTTCTCCCTCAATCTCTCATTTTTCTCCCTCACTCTCTCTCTCAGTCAATATCTATCGTTCTCCCCTAGTCATTCTCCTACTCCATCTCTCGTTCTTTTTTTTTTCTTACAAACTTATATAATATTAATCAGACCATATAAAAGAACTAAAGCAACCAACCACTTGTACAATACAGAAATAGAAAACCATTTTTATTTATTTTCAAATCACAGTTGTTGAACAGAAAAAGACGACTATGAGAGTGAGGGAGGGAGGGAGGGAGAGAGAGAGAAACTAAAAACACTTCTTTTTTCCAATTACTAGGATTAAAGAGCAATTTCAGTATAAGCTTTTTGTTGTGTCCAACATAAATTAAGAGTCCCATGTTGGCAACTGCCACATAAGCCTCCAATGACATGGCGGGGTTTTTATAATTTGAAAATGTAGAATTGGTTGTCAGAGTTTTGTTGGTTTTTGGACAAACTTGTAGCCTAATTTTAAATGCATAGCCGACTTTAATTATAATTTTTCCTAATTTAAAACTAATCCAAAAGCAAAGCTATTTTCTTATCCAAACGGTGGGTCAATGATCCAACTTTTCAAAGAAATCCATGATGTCATAATTGAATAATAAATATTTAAAAAAAGGTAGAACACCAAAAATGAAAATGTATAGAATTTTGTTGAAAACTTTTGAGAACATTTCTAGTGTTATATACTCATCATATTAAATAAAAATAATTGTTAAATGGAATACAAAATTTAATAATAATAATAATAATAATAATAATAATAGTAATAATAATAATAACAATAATAATTTATTATTATTATTATTACTATTATTATTATTATTATTATTATTATTATTATTATTATTATTATTATTATTTTCAACAAGAATTTAAGTTTATTTTTAATCATATTGTTACTTTTATTAATTTTCAATTTCTATCTTAACTATGATATATTTAAAATTTAATTAATTAATATGAAGAAAAAATTTTCACGTGCAACGCATGTGCTTAATTACTAGTTTTAACAAAAAGGAAAGAATAAAGAATGTGTTGAACCATTCATGTTTACATACATAAAGCCAACAGTCATTTGGCCGCCATGTTCTAGCTAGCGTCATACACCTCCGGCCCATAACAACACATAGATGACAATTTTCATGGGACCGGCACGAGGTATATACATAAAGCCCTGTTTGTTTTTTTGGTAAGTTACTTATTCGGGTAAATGTATTTATTCAGATAAGTTTTTTTTTTCGGAAAATATTTACCGGGTAAGTGCATTTACCTATATTCTTTTATTTTTTGGATAAATAAGGAAATGATGGTTTTAGCCATGAAAAATCATTTTTAAAATGGTCAGTTTTGTCCCATCCAAGTGTTGACAATTTTCCTAGATGAAAAAGTTACCCACGTGGTAGATGGATAGTTATACACAAAAATATAAATTTTCCATGCATCCCACATAAATTTGGAAAAAAAGACATAAGTATCTTGGTTCCCCCTCTCAAAATCCAAAAAAAGTGGGCTCATAGGGTAACAAAAATGCACTATAGGGGCATAAAAGTATGGTTTTTAAAACCGACCCGGTGACCAAACCGGTTAGGGGTCCAGTTACCAGGTTGAACGGGCGACTGTTCGAATCGAACGCTCGAACCATTCTAACAAAAAAATAAAAAAAAAATAAACAAAATAAAATACGGTCAAAACCATTCGGACGTGCCAAACGGTTCGAATGGTTAACCGCCCGGTTCAACGGTTCGTTGACCAAAATGAACGGTTTTGGGGGGAAGTCCGGTTTTTGGGGAAAACAGAACCGGTCACTTGATTGGTTCCCGGTTTTTCGGTTTGACCATCCGGTCCAGTCCGGTTTTGAAAACCATGCATAAAAGTATATTGTCATTTTACTAGCTTTGTGCTTTTTTGCGTCATTACTACTCCATGTGGCTGAAGGGTGCCAGAGGCGATGAATCTTGCAAGGGTAACCAGCTGATCTGTAGGCCCACTTCAGTTCCAACATCAAGACAACCCAAGTTGGTCCAGTCTGGATCAAGTAGGCACAACATTGTAAACACATTTAAGGAGCACTTAGAAAAAATTTTGACACCTGTCCCTTAAAATACCCCAGCCTACCCTTGAAAAAGATAATAAAACCACTTTTAACAGTTGTCAAAATATTTATTAAGTATATTGTGCCGATTAGATCTGAATAGAAAAACGAATTGGGTTTGCTCTTAGAGTTTAGAGTTCAGACATCCAAAAAGGAGAAAATTAGTTATAGGGATAAGTGGACTGCAATCCACCTCAGAGATCTGAAATTGCACCCCTCTCCTAGTCTACTAGTAGCCCCCCTATAAACCACATCTTGCTTGTGGATTTGGCATCAATCCACGGCCAGGATTCAATCCACCCCTAGAAATCTTAGCTCCACCCTAGGGGTGGACTGAACTATAAAAACCCCTGCTCATTTGGAAAGCCAAGAATGGATGAAGCAGAGGGACAAAGCATCAGGCTCTGCTGGATAGCCTGGATTAACAGTCCTAATCAAGTAGGTACAAAATTGTAAGCACGTTCAATGAACACTTAGAAAATTTGTGACACCTGTCCCGATCAGCTATTGTGCCCATTGATTAGACCTCCAGCTTTAGACACAGACTCCACATATCTTCGAGCTGTCGCCAGTCGGCTTCAATGGTTGCCCAATGCCCAACACCAGATGTGGGCTGTACATGGGTTCACAACCCATTTCGTTAATGGGTTGGTATGGGCACCCAACCCATTTGTTCTTTATTAATAATTAGTAGAAGAAGACAAAACAAAATCCAAGAGGTTGACTTTGCCTGGTTCATATAATACTTTATTTTTGCCTTGTACCAAAAAAGATATAACACTTTGTAATTGTTTAATTAGTATGAGGCACAGTGGCACAGATTGAATAGAATTTTGGTCTTCAGAAATTGACAAGAGATCGGTACGTAACGCCGGGCTGCCACCCGGCCGGAATTACATCGCTCGCTACCAGAGTATTGCCAGATTCAAGCGCCTTAAGCTTGAGAGAGAAGGGAGCTCGCAACTCAGAGCCAGAGTTCAGCTTCCAAGCTGCACCCCACGACTGCTGCATGGGAAGCCATGTATCCGAGTCCATCGCCTCTCGAAGATCAACCGCTCCCAGATCGCCATCTCCATCCTCGAACTCAATTACAACAGCAAAATAGTAAGAATTGGAACCAGCGTCGACATGGAAGGCCACGGATACCCCTGGATAGTTACACTGAACTCTGACATCCACGCCATGAACCAATAAAAAAACAACATATATAACAAGATCACCACTACTCATGACTTAAATGTATATCATAGAACACAACAATCTTAATTAATTATGCTGTTAAAATGGATGGAGAAATTAAACAGAAGTCCACATATTGTATTGGCCGGAGAGGCAACACGATAAGGTGGTGGTTGTACATCAGTTAGTGGGTTCCACCAGGACAATCGCATAGAATAGTTTTGCTTCTCCAAGCAACCTTAATTTCCTCGAAACATTTAAACTCCTTGTCTAAAAATGGAACTTATATAACCTAATTAGCCTGCAAATCGATTAAGGATGATTATAAAGCATCTAAACCCATGTTCCTGAATCCTGATTATTTCTCTTTTGTTTTCTTTGTTTCATCATCGTTTTCCGTAGAATGCGAACCTTTGATACTGTATCTGTAAAAGCCCAGCGTTGCGTAGTTGATTGCTTTGGCCAGAAATCGCCATTGCGCCAAATGCAGTTCCGCTCATATCAAAATGAACCGACTCTGAGAGACACGGGCCCCCGGGGCACTCGTCTGTAATTACTACGGTCACCGGATTCCCTGAGCACGCTGCATTATCTGTGCATTTCACCTGATACGGAACCCATAAGGCTTCAGTTTGGACAAGCAACAAACAAGTGATTAAAGAAATTAAATAAAATGATATAACTCTTCAGCTCTTTTCTGAAACCCATTTAGAAACTCTAGTGTAATGTGGATAGAATGTAAACCATTCAGTAATGCTGCTTCACCTGATAACAAGCACCACAGCCTTTGCCGGACTTAAATAGAGAAGGACCTCCAGCTGATACCATGGAGGAGAAGGGAGCTTGCTCCACAGAATTCCCATACCCACAAGCTCCACCTACACAAGTTAAAAGAAAAGTTAAACAAGTCAGGGATGATTATTTCACCTCTTTCTCTCTCTTGTACACACAAACACAGACATACACATTCAAACACATATTACCATCGCTTCCAGCACCATCAGGGCTTCCATACCATGTGGCTCCACCCAGTAACCAATTGGAATTACTGTTAGAGGCATTAAGAAGTTTGCGATTGGAGCACGAGCAGAAGTCTAGGTGGGGCAGAAGAGAAACAAGAGAAAAGAGAAGCGAGAAAGAGAAAGCCTGAGGAAGTATAGAAGCCATGACCACTTTTCTGATAATCAGGCACTACTTAGAAATCCACTTAAAAGAGCAAGTTATAGCTCAGTTGTGTTGATTGGTCTGACAGGAACTAGAAACTGACTTGTATGCATGGACGAATGGAATTGTCTTTTTCTTTCTTAATTTGCAGTACTGAACCAACCTCGTGAGAGACCGTGTGTTGCCTCCCACAAGTTATCTCATTATTAATTGGGTGGCGATCCAACACACATGAGGTGGGTGAATTCAATCGGCTTCCGTCCGGACAATTCCGTGCCCACACCGTTCCAATTGCCTTTTGCAACCTTACATTAGGAATATCTGCTTTGCCCTGACCAAAGCCGAACTTTGGCCAGATAAGGTTTATAATTGAGCAAATTAATTCCTATATGTTGAGAAAATGCCCCTTTATGCGGTGCCCCTTCATTCAATCAACATCCTATATATTCATTGTCTATCATTGTTGAAGCCTATTTGTAATTTTCAGGAGGAGAATATGCTTTGAGGGTCTGGTTATTTTTTATCTCTTCATTAATTGTTAGACAATTCATGATTGTAACCAGATTATAATGACGCCATTTTCCAAAAATGTCTTTCGCCATTTTTCAAAAATTATAATGACGCCACAATATTTGGGTACTTGGAGACATTTAAGTTATGTTTGGTTTGAAGGAAAAGGTAGAGAAAGGAAGGAAAATGTAGGAAATCCTATATAAAGTTTGTAAAGATTTTTTTATATTTCCCTTCTTTTTCCTACCTTTTCCTTCAAATCAAACACAGCCTTAAATTGTTTGAATGGTAATATAGAAGAAATAAATTGGTTTTAGAATTAGAATCAGTGTACGGATATATGGAAATAAATACAAATTAAATATTAGAAGAGGTTCATGTGTGGAATCTCCCCAAAGGGGGTCACGGGCTATAACCAAAATGGGTACAAAAATAGATGTACCTAGTTGCGGTCCCTATTTTAATCAGTTGTCTTATGAGTTATCTAGGCCTGTCAATGGGACTGGGTCAACCCGGCTACTAGAACCTATCCGATCCTATTACACAAGGTCTAGGTCTTGGTTCCAAGTCCCAATTATATGTACAAATAGAAGAGACCTGTGTTGTCCCAATTTTATATATATATTGAGAAGATGTGCCTTATTATAAATGGGTCTGGGTCTTGTGGCCTTTAAAAGAAATGGGTCTTTTGAATCCAACCAGATCCAATAAGCAGGATTAAAATTAAGGGTGAGACTTGGGTCGGATTGGTTCTGCTATTAATTTGTTAAAATTTCAATGGATGCGAACCCCAACCTGAGACTGTAAATGAAATTCTTTCAGTCCTAATTAAAATGGGTCAGTTCTCGGCCTGTTATTATATATCAGGACCACCAGGCATTTATATTCTCTCAGCTTATTTCTAATTGGGTAATACTATATCATATGGACCCAAATTGAAGTCGATGACAGGTTTGATTTAACTTAATTGGATTTGGACCCAGGCCCAACTAACCGGGTCCTTATACAATGGATAGCTGGTATCCAATAACACACACCCCTGGCCCCGGGAAGTTCAACCTTGTCCAACTCTGGACAAGACGTCTTTGTCCAATTCTTGGTATCTTTTCAGACAAGAAAATGGCAGAAATGGAAGGCGGTTTGCTGTCATAGTGTAGGGTCCACTTAAACACTCCTCCGACAGGTTATCCTGACCCGCCATCCGAGGATTACACACAGTGAGTGAGTGAATCCTGACAGATACCATTAACTAAATTTGCGGTTAAATGAAAGCGAACCTTCCATTGACGCTGCCGTTAATGGTGGTTATTGGCCGTTGAATCCTCGGTGAATATTGAGTTTGATCATATTTGATACGTCTGCATGTGATCCGACGGTCAGGAAAGGAAAGGATTCTTTTCTTTGACACTATAAATTCAAAATTAACGGCCCAAAAACATGATACCGGAAAAAAACTTATGACTGCAAGGGTGGAACAAGTGTGGAAATGTTTCAAAGGCACATCTGCAAGGGGACATGAGGACAGTGTGATAAAAAGTTGTGTGGACGAAATGCGATTTGATCGATTAAGTGGGTTTTCACCAAAATTAATAGGCGTCTATTTGACATTGTTATAGTTGTTCTATAAATCGGCGCCACATTAGTGCTACAGTGCTTTAGGAAATGGGCTTTTGTTTGGACCGGAAAAATGGTATTTTAAGTCGCACCTTAAAAATCAGAAAGGTATGGCTTGGAGTAATATCAAAGTTGGTGTTTCTTAAAGATGCAGCTCACTGCTGCCAACAGGGATGTGAGGTGGCAGTGATGTGGCACTGGATAATGGGTATTAGTGCTAAAAACGTTTTTTGGAGCATTGGTATCAAATAGAAAAAGTTGTTACTCCAAAAAGCATTATACCTAACAATAACGATTCTAAACAAAAAGAAAGACACTATTTTCTTAAAAAACAATACTTCCAACCCACACATCAGCAACACTGTGTGTTGGAAGAATGTGGTCACTGTAACTTTGGAGGAGAAGCTCTGAGGCGCGTCTGAAGACATTGTTTTTAGAACGTTATTTGCCCCACTCAGTTTCACTGAGTTTGCTATTGGATTACAGGCAAATCCGTTCCCAGGATACAATAGAGCCTTGGGCGAGAAACTGCAACCAGCAAAATTGAAGAATCTCCGAAGAAACCTTCTATGAGACTGTAGCAGACCGGACTGAGAGAGAGAGAGAGAGAGAGAGTGAATTTTGAAAAATGTGTGTTTTTGGAGTCTGATTCATGCTCTTTAAATAGTTTATGAAGAGGTATGAAGAAAAGGTAGGTGCTGGTTCAGAAAAGGCACTTTGAACAGTCACAATTTCAAACATTGTGATTGTTTAAAATGTAGTTAACAGTTAATGACTATTAACTTTGAATTGTGCCTCTTGATCACACCCAATCGAATTGTGACCGTTGATCCCATCAACGGTGATCAACGGTCAACATCGCACCAAAACCAAAGCCGCCCTTCACGAGCCACGCAGGTGCGAGCAGAGTGCGCTTCTAAAGCGCCTCATTGCACCGCACACACACGTGCGCGGTATCGAACTCCCATACTCTCCTCTATTAATTCTAAGGAGTGTAAATCAACTCATATTAAAATAGTGAAAACAAATCTTATAATTTTCCAATGTGGGACAAGTTCAAAACTGGGTTTTGCAAGAGAAAAGCTAATTTTTCAATCAAGTGTATAGGTACAATTTCTCATATAATTGACCAATCAAACCCATTGGATTTAATCTCTTATGAGATTAAAATCCAATGTTGTGTATTTACAGCATCGATACCAAATATATACTAAATTTTTTTTAAGACAAATTCATTCATCAGGCAATAGATGACCATTTCTTCTTCTTCTAGGACATATAATTGCTCAGTCGATGTTTGTTCATCTCTTTTGAAGGGATATTTATTTTGTATTACTATTTGTTCTGTGGGCTATAAAGCTTAGGAGCATTGTCCAGAAAAAAAAAAAAAATACGTGATCATTGTAACACTTGCTTTCTGGACTTAATAACCAACTATTATGGGTGATTCCTTATATATGATTCCAAATTTGTCTCACTGCTATGATTGCTCTGCAAAATAAGAATCTGAATTAAACCGCTAATACCCCAAGTGTAGGTTTTTTTTTTTTTTTTTTTTTTTTTTTTTTTTCAGAGTATGGCTGTATTAAACCCCTAATGTTTTCTTATAAAAAAGCTTATTTCAGTTTGCTTGGGTTCTCGTCTATTTCCTCTATTTTATTTGTTTCGTAGTTTCTCTCAATGGGAATGAGCTAAACAACCTATTTTTTAGGAGCCATTCGATAACAAATGGGTGGCTGAACTGAATCACCCAAATAAATCTGATTCATGCACCTGCAGTTATCTATTTGCTTTGGGAATACACTATGAATCTCAGATTTGTGTTTTATACTTTTATTTTCTTTAGTTGTACTCATGGTTTTTCTATTTTCTTTAGTTGTACTCATGGTTTTCAAAATCAGACTGGATCGGACAGTTGGACCGGAAAAATTGGGAATCAGTCAGGTGACCACTTCCGTTTTCCCCAAAACTGAATTTTTTCCCAAAATCATTGATTTTTGTCAGTAAACCATTGAACCGAACGATTAACCGTTCGAATCGTTAAAACGGTTTTGAGTATTTTTTATTTTTCTGATTTTTTTGATTTTTTTGATTTTTTTGTTAGAACAGTCTGAGCATTCGGTTCAAACGGCAGACCATTTGACCCGGTAACCGGACCCCTAATCGGTTCGGTCACCGGGTCAATTTTAAAAACCACGATTGTACCATAAATTAAACTTCTTGCATGGTAGTACTATCATATACCAAATATCTTTGCATAGGCTTACAGCCCACAAATTAAGCTTTTACAGTCAACTATTTGTTCCGGGAATACACTATGAATCTCATATATGTTTTATAATTTTATTTTTTTAGTTGTTTCAAGATTACCATAAATTAAGCTTCTTGCATGGTAGCACTATCATATACCAAATACATTTGCATTGGCTTACAAATTGGACCACAAACTACACAATTACAATTGAGAACATGAACTTTCATGACATACTTTCACATTTTCCTTATATGATTGAGTTGATATTTGAGTTCTTAGAGAATGAGTTGCTTTTGTCCTTATATTTTCTTTCTAGTATATGGAATTGATTGTTTTTTGAATTTTATTTTGTAGAGCTTTTTGTGTTCCACTATATGTTATTCACCATGACTGCGATGGCAATGAAGATACCAAATTAGAACCACAGAAACACCCACGGCGACACACAAGTTGACAAAGATACATGACGAGTTCGTAACTCGTCACAGACCTACGATGAACTCAAAGCCACCACGGACCGGCAATGGATGAAAACACCACCAACCAAAGTCACTTGTAACACGACATCCAGTAGGATAAAGTAAGACACGTCAAACTAGTCCTGATGTCACTTACGCAACGTCAATACAGGAGACCCGCAAAGGGAAATAGTATATATGTACTATGAGAATTCTCAAATGAAAGAAAACTTCATCCTATAAAGATCTCATGAGACACATGGTGAACCCCTAGCAGTGCCCCCTAACAATCGACACTGAATTGAAAATCTCCTTTCTAAATAAGAGTCAAATCCTTTTTGGCTCCTTCCCTTCAAGGTCTCGATATCTCCCCTTATAAAATGGGGTGTGAATCATAACAAATGCACAATCCTATCGATAGAAGTTCGTAGCCTACTCTTACTCCCAACCTTCCTTCGTCCTTGGAGACCACCACACTTACCATTACCACACCACCTACACCAACTCTTTATCAGTAAGAATACTCCTTAATGTATCCTAAGAAAACAATCTTCTCCTTTCCCCTTTCTTAAATGATCTAACCCACCACCACATTCTCTCTCCCTCTCCCTTTCTCTACATAAAGACTTTCATAGTTGGGTTTATATTTGTGCTGATAAGACCAGCTTTTAATTGTAATGGTTTTGGAATTTTCAATTTGCAAACTTTTAATTTTTATATAGTTGTTAATTTTTCATGCTTTTAAGTATAATGTTGCAAACCTTGCAACATGAGCACATCATCCTGGGTAACTACTTTTCCTATGTATTAACTTCTTGATTTTTCTTTTTTTCCCTTATTTTTATTTTGTTTTTGTGTTGCGCAATTTCTAAATGAATCTCTTTTGCAGGTCTTGGTGCTTCAGAGTTCAGATTTCTTAGTGTTGCCTTCCTTTTTACATCAAAAGTCCTTTTCGAGGAAGATGATGAGG
Source organism: Nelumbo nucifera (assembly GCF_000365185.1). Next base: position 2,870,672 of record NW_010729152.1, read on the forward strand.
CCAAATTTGATGTTTTCTTTGGATTAGCAATTCGAAGGAGCTTCATTACATTTGCACTGTTTTATTTGCTATTTTGGCTGTGTTTGGTTGCAGTGCAGTTTTATTTGCAAATGAAAAGAATGTAAATTATGATTTAATTTTATTTTGAATTTCACTTTATTCTGTTTGAGATCTTATTTTACTTTATTTGTATTGCAATAAAAAAAAATTAGATAAATTTTGAAATAAAAATAAATCATAGTTTACACCAAAATCATTTGCACTACCATGATTTTGCACTGATGCAAAACCAAATAAATTCCCATTACAACCAAACACAGCATTTGCGTTTGACATTTTAAATAGGTTCAAACCGATATCATTCACAACCCTACAACTTGCAGAGCATTTCGGCTATGCAATCAATGCGTCATAAGGCAATAATGAACCATCTTCCCAGCTGAGTAGCAACTTATTGCTCACTTGCAACCATCCAAATACGCATGGGCCTAAACATTGTATAACAATCCGTTCCAAAATCCATTCAAGATAAACAGGGAAATCCATTTTGAATTAGAAAACACTCGCCTTTAACCATAATGTACTTCATTGTTTTGTTACAGAGACTCCTACATACTCCTGAAATCCAGAATAAGACGACCAGCCGAAGCTCACTTAGGCACTGGCGGAAGTAATTTTTTCTTCTGACAAAAATGGAATTGGCTTGGTTGGGGCAGGCAGGCACCCTAGAGACTGGCTCACCCAAGTCCAAGCATTTGCGACATGTCGATCTTGAAGGAGAGATTGTAGAATCTGACAATGATGGGAGATCAAAGAGACAACCAGGAGCTCTGAAATTATAATTTACCTTTATACCTAAAATTCATGCATTCTCTAGAAGCCAAAGCCATTAAGAGAGCTTATAACCATATATGCGAACACAACAACGAAGCGAAAGCATTACCTGTTCAATCGAAGAGATCCCTTGTTGTCTAGTAAAAGCCAGAAAAGATTTTCCTCCGCCTATACCCGCCATACCCATAAATTGACACAAAAATGAGGCACCGAGGCCTAACATAATCCGACGAGGTGCTCTGTTTTCCGCCGCTCAACCTTTTTAGTTTCACTAAAAGATGAAAAGCATCGACACAACACGTAAAAGCAGAGGAAGAGGCACCTGCCAGAAATGGTACTCCGTGTTGCAGCGTGTAAGCAAGACGAAGGGCCAATATGATAATATGAGAGTGAACTCATCGAATCGGATGTCGATCTTGAAGGAGAGATTGTAGAAACTGACAGTGATCCTCCGCAAAGGGTGGATCCCAAATAAATCAACATTTTGAACATGTTATAGATGGGAGACCCATCTATTGAGGTCTCCGAAGAGAACCGTGATGCTTCTAAGCAGCCAAGGCACATGCAATGAAAGTAATTTTAGAGGGTACGTTTTTACTTAAACATCTATGAAATTCTTTTATTTGTTTAAAGAAAAAGAGTAAATGGTCTAAAAAACATCAATAACGGTAATCTTAGTATTTTCTAATTATTTAATCCACACATGGTGTCACGTGATGGCATTGGCTGACGATCCGTTAATGGGAGGTACCATATTGTCACGTTTTGAAAGTTCGAGTACTGGATTATTGCATTTTAAAGTTCAAGGAACAAATTGTTATTGGTATGTTCTTTGTAAAGCTGTTGGGGAAACCGATTTTCATCTTCTAGTGTCTTACCAATTTGTAAAGTCTATTTGGGAGTGGACTTCCTCTTTTTCTGAGTGTACTTGGATTCCTCCATCAAATTTGCAAGGCCTTTTTTATCCTTCTTTTTTTAGGTGGCGTATGGAAAGGATTGAGGGCAGCAGTATGCTGGCCTTTATGGAAAGAAAGAAACTCTAGGATTTTCTCTAATGTAGAGTGATGAAGGGAAATTTGGCCCAACCTCGCCATCACTCGACGCGTGGTAAAAGCGAACAGTTCGGGGCAACAGAGCGCCCAAAACACAAGCACCAAAAGAAAAAGGAGCACGAGCTCCCTACTAGGAGTCCGAGCTCCCTACTAAGAACCCGAGCTCCCTGCTAGGAGCCCAAGCTCGCTACTAAGGACCCGAGCTCCCTACAAGGAGCCCGAGCTCTCTCCTGGGCCATAAACCTCACAAGGCCGTGACCCGAGTTGGCCCATGGAAGCTCGAAGCACTCCCCAAACCGAACTCAAGACTTTGTCCCCCCCGTTACTCCGGCACTTCGCCTCCGAAATGCCAGACTAACCAAGCGTACCATACCTGACACCAAGGATGTTCGTTTCCAAGGGCGACTGATTTGGGATCTGACGCTTGACAGCCGCACTTCAAACGCCTCCTGCCACCGCCACCTGCCACCGTCGTCACCAGCCGCAGAAACGGCTCCAACAAAAGGAGCAGTGGCAGTTCTACCCGGCCAGAAGGGATGACATCCAAACTGGCAGGAGCTCAGAGATAGTCAGGCCCGATCTGACAAAAGCTTGGAAGTGAGTGCGCAAGGTGGTTATAAAAGGCTCCTACCCCCCAAGAACAAGGTATGCAAACTTTGCGCTATTTGGTTTATCTTGCCTTTGAAGGATTCTAACTTGAGCTTCGGAGCCTCTACACTGGGTTCTCCCCGGAGCTTCTTCATCTCCCCCGTTTCAGGTCCCCAGTTACTCAATTCAGAGGCAAGGTCGTTGACAGCTAAGACTGGCCGGATCGCGCATCATCAATTGGCGTTGTCTGTGGGAGCACGCTTCAAAAAGCCTCCCTCCAAACTCTCATACCCCCTTTTTTCTTCTTCAAAAAACCCAACGCTCATGGCCTCTTCCAGCAACGCCGGATGCGGCACAGAGACAAACACCACCAGGGAACAGCTTCAAGTTCCCATGGTGTGCGTTGGACAGTTCACCATCCCCCTTTCGGTGGATGGAATCCCCAGTTTAAGTGCGCCACAAGCAGTGGCGCCCATAAACATCCCTGCCACAAGCATCCCCTTTCCTCCCCCTATTGAGACAACCTTTACTGAACCGACTGCCGTCCCCCTGGCAGCCAGCCAAAACCGGTTGGACGACCTGATGCAGTGCATGCGGGCAATGCAAGCCCAAATGCAACAGTTTCAGCAACACCAGCTTCACCAGCACCAGGTGTTGCA
>NW_010729153.1:0-54443 GCF_000365185.1 Nelumbo nucifera
TCGCCTTGTACATATCTCCCCACACCTACAGGACATGGATTCCTGGACAACACGACGTACATCTCCTCGGAAAAAAGGTATGATACACAACCCAAGACACCTGATGCTTATTTTTGCAAAACCTAATTAATGGACCAACTCAAACCATTGTTAAAGAAAAACGTCTAAAATTTTATAAATCTTACTTTAAAAAAGTCGTTACCCAATCTAGTTCACATAAGCAAATGGGTTGTTTAGATGTGGTTTCCATCGTATCTAGTGCATTGCTGATGATCTTTGACTTATGTTATTGCTGTCGAGTCGGTCAATGGTGAGAAGAACAAGATGGTGACGATGAACAAGGAAAAGAAGAAGAAATTAATAATGGGCAAACGTAAAGACTTCTCTCAATGGATTGTCTATATATACACTTGACTTCTCTCTGGTAGGTATGTTTTTCTTCCAATTAGACCATGCATGATTGGTCATAKTTATTTTAATCATGCATATCATACATACATATGTACATACACACACATACATGCATACATACATATATGCATAGATATAGCTTTTCAGCTCATTAGCCTATTGCCCTTTGACATATCCACTTGGGGGATGATCAATAYATATACACATACATATATGATACCTACTACCTATGTCGATAGTTTCTGAAAATCCAGATTCTATTCTAATYCAAATGGATATTAGCAAGTAAACCCATGCAATGCATGGTGTTGAATAGAAATTTGGTTTTGGGTTGATAATTTTGGGATTTGACCGATGTCATTTTGGGTCTAGGTCAGGGTCATGTCTAGGGTTAGTTTTGGGTTGGTTCTTAACTTGATCGAGTCTATCTAATTTATATTTTAAGTGGAAATAATAAATTTAGTGGGGAGGGAAAATGTAATAAAAAACATTAATTATTGGAGATGAGGAGAGAGAGTTTTAAAAATGATTTTTTTGGGCAAATTACTGAGATGATGTCTATGAATTTTGAGGTGAGCAGAGAGTGTCCTCTAACCATTTCTCCTAGAGAAAACCACCCATCCTACCCAGAAGGGGCGAGTTTAAGAGAGCTTGCAAAGTGTTCCCGGAAATGGCGGATGCGCCGAAAAACTTCATGGTCATGTTTTACTGCATATGACTGTAAATTTGGATGCATTATCGGCATATATAACTGTTTGTGGGAAATGACGAATACGAAATTCACTTTTGTTGTTTAGTTTGGTCGTTTCTCTTTAACCTCTTGATTACCTTTTAACTTTATTCTCCTGTTTCCGTGGAAACTTATTTATTTTCTCTGTTTGTTGAAATGTTTAAGCGGCAGCAGAGTTCTTATTGGTCTATGATGGATGCCTTTGAGATAGATAGTGAGTAGCGAATAGCCATGGAGAAGAGAAGATTCTCCGTTTACCATCGGACTGCCGCCGGTGAACTTCACGTCCACAAACATCGGTGTACAGCAAGATTTCCAGTGGGATGTGGGATGTTTTTTGGGTTAAGACTTGGTGGAGGAGAGGAAGAGGGAATTCGAATGAAATATTTTGTGTCCGATTCAACCGGATTTAATGGTAAGAAGTCCGTTAACTAAAGCCCAAATTCAAATTGCCGACGTGGTTGCATCTTATTGGTGGGTTCACGGGTGTACAGAACACGAACTCGAACAAAATCGACTAAACAAAGTGGTTGTCCACATTTTACCAAGTAAAAAAATGTTTTTTTATCATTTTTATTTTATTTTATTTTAATTAATTTGTTTGAACTAACAAGGGGGTCAAACCATCATCTTCCACTTCCAACTAATGGAAGGTTGATTAAATAAATCAGTTGCAAAGTATAGGGGGTGTTTTAGTAAGCACAAACTATAGGGTGGGTGGGCTTTAGTAAATATGTGACACGATAAGGGGTAAAGCTGAGCCTACATTTGATTTCTCACCACATCTGGGATTCATTATGAATTGAATGCGAGAGTTCCAACACCCAAATGGGTATTGGTGTATATGCAATGGCTCCAATATGCTAGATGTTCCATGCAATAAATTGAGCAAAACATTCAATTCAATTATTCCTTGGCAAAATCATGCAAGTTAGAATACGTTGGTTTCAGACCAAGGATTCTTAAGTGCATCTGGCCATATATGCATCCCATCCTTGAAGACGGTAATCTCTAGCAACCTCAGCGGGGTTTTCAGCCTTAATAATCCCACGTCCAACAATTATGATGTCACTTCCTCTGTCATAGACAACCTGAAAACACCGTTAAAATTAGACCCATGGAAAATACTAATTGATCTAAAATCGATATAAGCTTGCAAAAAACTTTCCCATTTGGTTTTTTCTATTATATACTGTTAAAATAATTGGGCATCAGAAAATTGAAATTGACGATTGATGAGACAAAAATCGGTTCTTGAAACAGCAAGAGAAAGAAGCAGGTATTATATTAGATGATGTAAGACTATGGATCAAATAATGCATTGGGTAGATCCAGATATAACTAATATTGCTCCTTATCCTTGTATCTTATGTTGAAGATCTACCAGGTTGAGTAGCTTTTCTGTTTTTTTATTTTTTTTTCCATTCAATTGTTCATGCTTCTAATATTTTGGCACCTACATACTTTAGCAGGATCTCTTCAATGGTTTTCCATCACGTGGAATTCAACTAAACTTCTAATTTCATGAACCCCTTTATGAGTACTATGATATACAAGCATATTGATTATTGACAAATATAGGACATATTCAAAAGTCAACAGGATATCAGTATTTGACCATTTGGGTATCAGAACATCTATCTTGGAAAAAAAAAGCATGCCATAACAGCATCCCCCAATCTTCTGGGAAATGATCATCAATGAGAAGCAGGAAGACAAAATGGAGTCAAGAAAATTTAAAATGATGAACAGGCAACTTCACATGCTTACTTTTCCCAAAATTGATAGAACCCCAGCATGAATAATTCAGGATCTTATACGTGAACCAGCCTGAGGACTTGTCCAAAAAACAAAAATTTGAATCTTCTACCTTAGGCTCCTTTCTTTAGACATTAACCAATGCAAAAGAAACAGTTTGACAACAAAAAACTGATACAACAGGAACAAGCTTTACATTATTTAAATTACTATGAAAGAGTTGGGAAAGCAATGTAATGCTGTACAAGTTTTAGGTTTCTTTTGTCCCTGCTACCCTCAGATCCCAATCAAAACGACCTTTAGACTTTCTGTAAAGACCAGTACGATGTAATTTCTTTTAGTTGATTCAGCTAAAAATCTCCCTTACACCATCAAAAGATCTTGCATTTTCTTTTAGTTTCATATGCATGGAAACTGTTGTTTACTCAGTTTCACTCATTTCAACTTCTCTTTTCTAACTTATATCTATCTACAGCCATTTCATTATTAAATTCTTTCGCATGATTCTTGCAAATGCCAGCTTGATTACCCACTCCCACACAGAAATGGGGGCAGGGAGCCTGAATTTTTTTAATGGGTAACAATCAAATTTATTGATTAAAGAAAAGATTTCTGTACAAGTACACACCTGTGCCTGGTACCCCTTATATATAGACTGGCTTCACCCAACCCTTTTCACCTTGAATAATTGACATTTCCAATCAATTCTCTAGTCAAAGCATCAGCCAGGCAATTTGCTGATCTCTGAACCTAACTAAACCTTGTTCTTATCAACTCCAGCAGCCTAATTTTTCTCCTTTCCACCTTTCTTTTGACATCAATAAGAAGCATAAATATGTACAAGTTTAAAAGAACGCAAAATGGAAAAGCCCCATGTCAATATGTGGACCCAGGACTAACCAATGAAAAAAAAAATTCTGTATTTGGTGGACAGGTAACACATGTTAACTCCAAACTCTACTCCTAGTATAACTTGGCATTTATCTGAAACTTTGAATAAATAAATTGGCAACAGAGAGCAAGAGCTAAGAAGAAAGATTACTCTAAAGAAGCAATACCAAATCAGAGAATGTGCAATCAATGGCAAAAGTAACTTACAGAATAAGGAGTATTGTATTGCTGGCCCAGTGTGTCACCTCCAGCAACCATTTGAACTCCAGGGGTTGCATGGATAAGTGCTGGATTTACTGGTCCACCTTGCCATGATGCTGGGTTGACTGAGATGAAGCCAATGACAAAATCTGAATGGATTTCAGCAATTTTCACAGCTGCAGCTGTATAGTCTCCTTTGGCAAGGTTTCCCGATGAGCTCATTTCTGCAAGCAGTAGTAGGCCTCTGCCACGGGGCAAGCCCTTCATTCCAGAATTTTGAAAGTTAAGTCATAGATTGGGCATTACCATCAAGTATCAACTCAATATGGTACATATGTAAAACCAAATAAAGTTCTAGATTTCTGATATATCATGAAAAATCAATCCCAAGCAGCAATTATTGGATATGAAATGTTAGTACTTCTGCCAAAGCCAGACCTTCAACTTTAGACCATCCACAATTCCTGGACCCGAGATTATGTGAGCATTAACTATATCTGCCCAATCCAAAATGCGGAACACACCTCTGAAAACAATAACATAAGAGCCTTCAAGCTAAGATAAAAAAAAAAATGTAAGCAAAAACTAATGAAATAAAAAATTGAGATAAGGGACAAAGATCCAGGACAGAAGTTGAATCTCACCCTTCATACTGCATAGTCACAGTATTTCCAATGTCAGCAAACTTACGATCCTCAAAGATTAAGAAGTTGTGTTTATCTGCGACCTTCAATAGAAATAAAGCCAATCAGCTACAAACCTAGCAATAATTTTAATTAATAAAAAATGCATAAATTAACTAAAAGAAAACTAGGCAATTGCATTCAATATTAAGTGGGTAACTTTCCACATGCGAAGATAAGAATAACTGTGACCTTGTACAGTTACTGGTCAAAAAAGATGCTAAGTAGCTATGCTTAATTATGGTTAGAGCATTTCAGTCAGCAAAGTACGCCTTTATGAAATGACATTGAGTTTAAACTACACAATATAGCCGACAATTACTGCTTTCCAAGTCCAAATGGCAAACCATTAATGTCCTTTTATTTTTTAAATCATGTTCTGACAGGAAAAGGGAGGGAATGCTTTGCAAAATTTCATCAATAAAATGCCTACAATCAAAAAATATGATTCATGAAATACCATTAAGAATGGATAAAACCAGTTCCAAAATCAGCCTAGAAGGGACTATTCTGGTAGCAACATTCTACCACAACACAATGCTCCCTATCAGAGAATGATCCAAGAGAAAGTTGGATGTTATTTCTTCCAAGCTAATCATTCCTATCTTTGCTTAGCCTTTTATTTGATCACACTTTATCACGTGCAGAGGCAATGTCTATGCATAAAAACCTGGCCCACCTGGATACTTAGGACAGACTAATGCACAAGAGTCAATGAACATTGGTTAATTGCTGAATCAAGCTATGTTTTTTATCCCTTCCTTGTCAATATTATTACCAATCAAGGATTCTGAGTATGGAAAAAAAGGAGAATGTCAAAATATAGAGAATGTGGATGACAGGAAATTCCGACACAACACAATGGTGAAGGTCCAAGCAGACATGCCTTTAAAACCCAATAAACATGTTACATGTTGGATGGGTACCAGCGCTTAGGCAGGCACCTACAATTGAACTTCCAATATATGGTACCTAGTCCCTACAGAAAATTAGATACAAATTTATTCTTCAGACCATGAAAGAAGCCATGGTTAACCAGTCCCAAAACAAAAATAAATAAAAGCAAGCAGAAAGCAAATACCAACCAATAAACTAGATCCTCATGATAAAAGCAACTAATTTAAACATTTCTTTCAATTATCCAAAAAACAATTAATTTAAGCAAATGTTAACCAGAAATCGTTGCCAAACACTCTAAGCACTACTGCACAAGAAGCCAAATCAAGGATGGTAGTGCATCACTTGAAAGGTATAGACCGACCAAATTTCAAATTTCATAACTAAATAATTATAAAAGAAAAAGGTTAAGCCATGTTGGAGAGAAACAGAAGGACCACTCATTCAGATGCTATTTAGGGTTGGAGATACTGAGAGGGTGAAGCCATACTGACTGATTTTCAAATTGCATGAGTTTACAGGTACACATCCAAAGGGCAAAGGATCCTCAGGTTTCTACCTTTAATAATACCATACAGTGAAGAGGGCCTTAAAAAACACTAGGCAAATGACTCAAGCTTTCCGGTTTGGTGGAACTCAACCTCTGCCTGAACCAGACACACTCCATTGTTTTGGAAACAAAATATGACTTGACCGGACCCAGTAAAAAATATTGAAAGAAACCATCCCAATAGGGTAACGGAAGAGCAGCTGATTCATTTAACCTACTACATTGCCATAACCCTGAAATAAGGATATATGAGATTCCTCATATACTTCAAAAGCAATCAAATATCTTTTTAAATTGTATCAAATGTCTATGGACAAGGGATATTGTTTATTTAAAATCCAAACTCCCCCGGAGTCTTTTATGACTAGGAAATAGATGAGCTGGAAAGATTATTACTTCAGCTGCAGCAATTCCAGTCGATTGCCCCTGAAGAGGATAGCAGAATTTGGAAGTGAGATAGAAAAGGCACTTACTCTGTTGTCCATGATGCAGCGCTTCAGTTGCAATGGCCCCTTCCCNAAAAAAAAAAAAAAGTTGTGTGGGATTAGAGTGCCTACAAAAATGGCCCTTTAGTATGGACTGCAGCCTTGGGCAAGGTGCAGACCTTTGGAAAATGCTGAACCTGGGTCCTAGGCAAGGTGCATATCTTAAAATGTGCCTCACATGTGCTTTTAAATCACTGGATACACCCGATACAGGGCGTATCATATCAATACTTAGAACCATGCCTGGAAGCTTTCTACAGGAAAAGGCAATGTGCAATATGTATGGTGAAATTTAGTACTTCTTGTGCAAGTAAGAAAAGAACAAAATATAGAAACGGTCACAACCACAGTGTGGAGTGTCAGAATCCAATATGTGCTTGACATGAAATGCGGCCATTTACAGAAGTCATTACATAAATGTTGGTTAATAATACACTTTCATCTGCATTCTGAAGGAATTAGAGGAAATGATAAGATCATCCTCGACCAAAATCAATAACATTGTCCATGTAACTTGTTGATCTTCACAATCTAATCTTCTTATTCCTCACTATGCAGATGGCATTTGGCTGAATCATCATCAATCACCAAAGTAACCAAGGAATCCCTTTAAATATTAATAATCCTTGAAGGATTCTAGGTTACACTTCATTGAAATCCATCTCAAATAGGACCTAAAACATCCTTTTACAACAAGGACCAGAAAAAATCCAGCCTGGTTCAACTGGTATCAACTATCAAGGCTTTGAGCCTTCCATCAAAATTGAGCTTTGAAAACAGTCCTAATTATTCAATGATATTTTTACCTTGTGAAGAAGTAATGAACTGCCCAAAACATAAAAGTACATTCTTCATCTTTTGCTTGGTAAAGAAAATAAAGCATTCTATGGAAGACAAAAAGAAACGACGAGAAAACAAAAAGATATGCCAAAATAAAATAGGAAAGCAAATTGACATACTGAGCGAAGCTTGGAGCCAAACTCAGGGGTAAAATCTGGCAATATGTCCACATGGGTTTTCAATAAGCAAATCTCTGGTCCAACCTGCATGCATACCCAGAACAGAACCAATGACCAAATGATGTAAGAATTATTTTGAAAAGCATAAATGAACACAACTTCATACTTATCAAAATATAAAAGAAAACAGTCCATCTTCTCCTTTTCAGTAAATGAAACCAATGCCACCATCATTAGAACAAGTAATCAAGACCAGGTTTCAGGTTATCTTAGAAGCTTGGAAATGTGACCCCACAAAAATGATAAATAATGTAGGGCAAAGAGATCAGCATCTCTAAGATTATACTGAATTAAAACACATGTTATTGGCACCTATAAAGTGCTGCCCTCTCAAATAGAAAAAACAAAATGAATGATCACCATCTACTTTGGAACAAGATAAATCTACACAAACAGAACATGCATCAGACAAATTCCCGTGCAGAATTGCTAGAAAGTAAATCAAAGTGTTCAATCAGCTAAAGCTACATATCCACATCAGAACCTGTGTATAAAACATAGTTTCCACCCTTATCCTCCTTCAGCACCATAGGTTCAGGAAAAAAAAAAAACTGAAAGAATTCTATATGCACTAGAGAAAGGACTCAAAGTGACTGATGCTATCAAACTGTCTCTTTTTTTTTTTTTTTTGAGAAAAGGTAAGGTAAAGTTTTATTAATAGAACAACAAATTACAACAGAGGCCCCCCAAAGACAAGGAGACAAACACACTAATCAAACTGCATTACATCAAACTGTCTTTCACATATAAATAATTTTGCTTAAAGGAATTAGCATTTGAATGGGGAGAACTCAGTACTTTTGGGATTTATAATAGACAGATGATACATTTCTACAAATTACGATTTTTCATACAGAATCCTTGCAAAGTTCCCATCAATGAGATATCCTAGTAACGGCACCCATCTGATTAATGGACTTCATTTATAGCAATTAATCTTATTTTTATAAAACTGTCACTTACGGTTAAGCAAATGAGAAGTATTTCATGTTTTCATTACTAATTCATTTTTATAAAACTGTCGCATATAGTTGGGACGAGGCGATGATGATGGTGACAGTATTCTGATCGTTTAAATACAACCACGGTTCTAAACTATGACAACAGCCGCCGCGGTGTTCAAATAAGGAATTTTAACAGCTTTAACACTGTCCTAAGATATATTCATCAATTGCTAGCAAGTGAAAACCAACTGTATAGAACCATAATGAACAACGAACGACATTCTTATAGCTATTCTTTATTTTTTCTGATAGCAAAGAAAAATAGATAAAAAACGTTTTTATCAGCAAAAAAACGTTTTTTATACACTCAAATGAGAAAAAATTTGAAAATATGCGTAACCAAGAAAAGGAACAATCCACAGAGGACAGATTATCACAACTGGGTACGCAACAATCAGAAGGTAAAGATGAAGAACAAAGGGTAGAATATACCTTGTCTGCAAGGGCAAGTAGCTCTGCAGCAGTTGAAACATCAGCAGCTAAACAGAGGTTACTCTCTTTGGCAACCATTACCTCAAAAAGCTTTTTCCCTGTTGGATTTTTACTCATCTTTGCTCTCTCCGAATACGACAACTTAACTCTGGCCTTCTCCGGCGGCGCCACCGCCGGAACGGAAACCGCGCGATTCTCTTCCAAGAAAGTCTTAACCTGCTTTTCCATCTCCTCCGACACCTTACCATTCTTCCTCAATATCTCAATCATTTCCTTCAGCTTAATAATGGAATGCAGTCGGATTCCATTCTCAGCGAGGTTCTCCCTCCCTCCCTGCTCCCGATCGATAAGCACCACAGCATCCGTAACCTTCAACCCGACCGCCTTAAGCGGGGCGGCGGTTTCAAGAACGGAAGCACCGCTGGTGACGAGGTCTTCGACGATGAGACAGATTTGGTTCTCCTTGAACGCACCCTCGATGGCCTTGGAGGTGCCGTAGTCTTTGATTTCCTTGCGACGCATGACCATGGGGATGTTGTTGGATATAGAGACGCATGTAGCGATGGGGAGAGCGGTGTAAGGGACGCCGCATACAAGGTCGAAGGTGGTGGAAGAGACGGCGGAGAGGAGGAGGGAAGAGATTTGTTGGAGGAGAGATGGATAGGAGACGATGAGGCGAAGGTCGATGTAGATTGGGGAAAAGATGCCGGATTTGAGCTTGAAGTTACCGAACTTCACTGCTTCGATTTCGTGGAGTTGCAGAACCAAAGACTCCATTGTCGATGATTCAGACCTCTCTCACTCTGCCTCGCTCCCTCGGTAGACCCTCACCCTCAGTGGCTCTCTTTCTCTTATATAGTGTCTTGAGAGTAACGCGCGAACGTTTTCGTTTGTTCATGCGGTTCGGAGTTCGGACTAACGTTTTCTTTGTTAATGCAACTGGGTAAATTTCAGAAACCCGCCTATACTATAGTATTTTTTCGGTTTAATACCTAAAGAACTATCAGAAGTTGTAAATACCACCCCCTCCAACTTTTATAAATTAAGCGGCGTCAGCCATCAGCGGTAAAAGTAAAATGACCAGATTATCCTTGTTTGTTTGTTTCACATCCGGAAAAAAATCAGAGCACTAAAGTGGACCGGACCACCCCCCGTATGGCACGGCCCAGTCACTATAGCAATTAGCAAACACGCCATGCCATGCCAGGCCTGGCCCCAACCATCATCGTGTCGTGTCAAAGTAAGGGTTTTGAGGCCCATGGACCAGTACAGCACAAAGAATTGGGTCGTGCAAAACTTACAAAGAAAAAAATTTTAGTTTTTTTGTTTTTTATTAATTTATTTTAAATTTTTATTATTTTTTTATTTTTTGAAAAAAAAATGCTCCCATGGCCCGATATGGCTTGCAGCCCACTGGACTTGGATCGAGCCATGCTAGCTGATGGGTTGCAAAAAATGAGCCACATTACACCTCTAAATAAAATGAAGGGAAAATTCCTGTACTTTAGGTTTGGTGTCACTTTGGTCTCCCAACTTTAAAATGAGGTAATTTAATACCTGAACTTTCACAATGTGTCAATCCAGTACTTGATGTTAATGAATATGTTAACCAACTATTAAGTGCTATTTGAAAGACATAAATGTCCTTTAAGTGTCATCTAATTCTCTTTATCAACCATCCAAACGTTAATAAAATGTGAATAATCCCAAATTCTTGCCTCTTCTATTTTGGCGACCCCAATTTCTTGAATAAAAGAGGCAAGGATTTGAGACTGTTCACCTTTTATCAACATTTGGATGGTTGATAAAGAGAATTAGATGGCACTCGAAGGGCATTTGTGCCTTTTCAAGTGCCACTTACTAGTTGGTTAATGGATTGATCAACAATAGGTATTGGATTGACACATTTTGAAAGTTTGGATACTAAATTGTTAATTTTAAAGTTCGGGGACCAAAGTGACATTAGGCCTAAAGTAAAAAGGCTACTAATCAAAATTTTCCCTAAAATGAAAAGCTTTTATAAACAAAAGAAGTATAGTAGAAAGCAAACCCTTTTTTAAGAAGATAAGGAAAAATACATCTAGAAGGGTATCTTGGGTATTTTCAACAAAATTAATAGGCTAAAGATTCAAACATCATCATTTTCATTCCATTTTCCTAATGGGAGGTTAACATAAAGGCCTTGTTCGCTTTTCGGTAAGTTAGTTACTCGGGTAAATGCACTTACTCAGGTAAGTGTTTCTTAGGAAAAAATTACCTAAGTAAGTGCATTTACCCATGTTCTTTTATTTTCCAAGTAAATAAGGTGATGACCATTTTAGCCATAAAAATTCATTATTAAAAGGGGTATTTTTGTCCCATTCAAGTGTTAGTGACTTTCTCCCATGTGGGAAAGTTACTTACCCACCTAAGAGATGGGTATCACTTATTTGGGCAAGTGATACTTAGGAAAATAAACTTTCCCTAGTCTATACATAAATTTGAAAACATGGGTTTCTTGGTCAATAGGAAACAAATTCCCATTAGCAAACTTTCCCCCCTCTCAAAATCTAAAAAAAAAAATAGAACACCCCAAAGAGTTTTTTTTTTCGATACACCAGTGAAAGTTCCGATGGGTATGTGCAACTCTTTGATGTGCCCCTCTTCAATGACCACTCAGGTCAATGGGTTGTTTATCAAATCAATAATTTTCTACCAAAGACTAGGTTAAGGGTGAAACAGAACCAATTGCCTGAATGATCCTCAAGCCAAATGGTCTGACCATCTAAATCAAGGACAATTCGAAAACATTGCTTCTAGCTAAGAAATGAGCAAACTATTATTAAATTTTGTGAATATGATATTTGAGTAAAAGAAGTTTTGATGGATTCCTACAATGAAGGTTAATGAGTGAATTTTGATAATAAATCAATAATGTGTAACAACCATAGGAAATGCTTTTAAAAGAGTGAGTTATCACCCTATTAAACTGAGTTCCCAATTATATGGCATTGGCTACGTGTATCCTCAATGTGCCATTTCATTGCTAAACTGATTATGAGTGCTTAAATCATGTTTTACTATTTTGATTCATGTTCATTTTAGTCTATCTCTAGCCGTTCTAACCTTAACTTGCACCAGATAATCTAACACTTTTAGAGGATTTTACTTAACTCCTACCATTGAACCAAAGGCTGTGTTTGATTTTGGTGTGAATGTGAATCAATGTAGAGCTCCACCATTAGTTTGCATTTACACACATTTGTTTTCAGTATAAATATGGACCGGTGTAAAACTCCACACTTGGTCCATATTTTTACATGTTTGTTTCTAATGTAAAGTTTACATCATGTAAACCCTCTAATCAACTGATTTTTCCATTGAAAATTTATGTAAATAATACATCAATTTTATTAATGTACATTTATATTGATTATCACATCAAATACCTAAGATCGAAATGTAAAATGCATTTGGTCTGATACATGTAATGATCCAATAGCTAGAATGATTAACTCTAACATCAGTCCAATAAAGAGGGCATAGAAAGTTTAGAAACTAATCTTACAGGACTGTAGGCTGTGTGGCATGACTAATGTAACTTAGGTTCACCCTACTCTTTCCTTGATTCCCATTCAAGTCATAAAAGTTAAGTAGGTGTTTGGCATCAATGCTGGGAATATCGTGTCGTTTTCTCATAAAAATGGTGTTAGGCATATAGAGTTGTAAGTACTTATTTTTTGTTTGGAATTGGTGCTGCCACATAGGCGTTTTTTGAGAAAACAACATCGGTTTTGTTTGGTACCAATGGTGGTAGCAATGTTTTCAATATTGGTCTATATTATTCAACATCCAAGATGATGCCACATCATTGCACCACTAATAGCAACACGTAGTTTTCTTAGAAAATATTGAATTTGGCGTTGCTTTAGGCCACACTTTTTTCGATTTCCAAGGCGTGGTCTGGAGTAATGTTTTTTTTTAGAAAAACAGTATCAAACAAGAGGGCGTTGTTTGAAGCACCGCTTTCTCTAATGTGGCACTTACATTGCATCGTTTTCTCAAGAAATGGCATTAATGCCAAACATCACCTAAATCACATATTTACTATAACAAGTTTTCATTTTTTACTTTCACACATCCATAGCACATGTACTTACACTAATATCCTTCGAAAAAAATGTACTTACACTAATATATGTATCATAAAAAGAAAAAAAAAGTTTATGATTCCGGAAAGACTTGATACCAAAAAGGCTTTGACCAATCAAACCCCCATGAGTCTTGAGATGAAAACCCACCCACTTTTATAATGCTAGTTGATTGGTTATATGTTTTACTGGTATCATGTCTTTTCAGCACTATAGTCAAATCCAAAAGAAAAAAAAGAAAAGAAAATATGCACAATGATTTCATTGTGCAACATTTTACTACCTAGGTGTATACTTTCTTTAATACTATAATATTTGCAAGTAATTGCAATGATGAGTGCAATTTAACCTAACCTTATCTTGGTGGTTGTAAGAGGAGTCCGATCTCTTGCACAATCCTTCTCAAAGAGATTCCTATGCATCGCATTTTCTCATGTTTAAATTTCACATGTGCTAGTGGGAGTAACAACTATTTTAAACGTCCTCCCATTTTATTTTTAATATATTAAAAAATTAAAACAAATAAAAAATATGAATTAGGGTTTCTTCATCCTATTTCGTTCAAATAAAAATTAAGAATTTAGAGAGCTGAAACTAATCAGAAAAAACCACCAATAATAATTCCGACTTCCGACTTCCGACTTCCAAAATTGAACGCATGAAGCTGAGATGACTCTTTGACTTTTACGTAATTATCAACTGGAATCATGTTCTATTTCGAGTGCAAGATGTCACCACAAGGAACAAACAACCGAACTATATATATATATATATATATATATATATATATATGAGATTCTTGAGTGGAAGTCTAGCTCTGTACTTAATGTCTACTGACCCAAACATTGCAGATATTTATATATACCTATGCCTACCACATCATCAATGATCAACACAAGAAGTTGGGTTTGACCAAACGGGCATTTGAGAGTTTGATCCGACATAATCATTTGGGTGGAAGGAAGTAAAATTTACAAAGAGTGAGGCGTTCAATTCTTAGAAGTCGGAACTCCTATTCAAAGTTTTTTCTTCTTAGTGATATTCGACTTTGTAACGGGAATTGGAACTCTTGTTTTTTATTTATTTTAAAATTTTAATATATTAAAAATAGAATAAGAGGACGTTTGAAACATGTATTACTCCCACTCTTGCATATAAAACTTAAGCATGAGAAAGTATGGCACTCTCTAATTTAATGTATAGAAAGCTTTTGTAAGAAAGGATTATGTAAGAGATACGGACTTTTATAAGAGAGACTTGCAATCGAATTCCGCCTGTACGAAAGTTTCGGGGTTATGGTTAAAGAATTTTATTTGCTCGTCACATAATGTTCCTCACATCACATCCCAGTTGCATAAGGAATATCTGAAGATATTTCATATTTGAGTTTGAGATGTGCTATGCGGCGTGAGTGGAAAATCTCGATTCGAATCCAAGGATTTCAACTTGCTTCTCAGGTCTTCACACCCAACTGCCTTCACTCCTCTTCTCCATCTTTCCTTTCAAAAGCCTGTTTATGACCTTGGCGGAAGGATTGATTGAGTTTGGAATATTGAAACATTTTACACCACTTCGATTCTTGTGCTAAGGATATGATAAGTGGAAGCCATGCAGCGGTGGACAAGGAATAATCTGAGCTAAGACACCAATTTCGATGTGTTCAAATACCCTACCCACAAAATATTGCAGCCGCTTATACATCGAGAACATTGATTAAGGAATGTTTTCACTTTTCAGTTCATAATTGTAGTGTTTTGTGGGTAGGTGTGGATTGGATTATCATTTGAAAGCTACATAACTTAGAATAAAGTCAAGTCACTCAAAACATCATCATCATATCATATAGGTGGAGTCAAATTTGATTTGTTTATAATTGAATTTGAATCGAATTGTATCCATTAATGTTTAGCGGATTTTAATTGAATTTGGGATTATAGTTAGATATTAAATACTATAAATAAATTATGCTAAAACTTATCAAAATGGTATACATTGTTAATATAATGAAATAAAATGACTTTAGTTAATATTATATCTTGTGGACATAATGAATTAATAATTATTTATGTGAAATTTGAACTTATGACAATTTAGTGAAAATGCAATATTTTTAATCAAATTGAATCAGATTATATCATATTGGATAGAACTAGAGGTGTAAATCGGATTATGCTGCTTACTGCCTGGCACGACTTTAGACCGGTCCAACACAAAATGGCACGAAAGCCCACGGGCCTTGCCAGGCCCGATACGATGGTTTGTGCCGTACTGGGCCTGGGGTTCAAAGTCCACGGGCCGGCATGACACAATACGACGAAGCAGGCTGTATCGCCCACGACCCGGCCCAGCACGACCCATATATACTATTTATATATTATATAAATTATAATTATATAATAATATATAGTATATAATATATTAATAAAATAAATAATTGTTTTCAATTTTATTATACTAATTTATTTAATTAATGTATATATAAACAATTGTATACATCAAAATTCATATAAAATTAAAATTTTAATTTTTTTTCAATTTTATTAAATAAATAGGCAAAAATAACTTTGGCCTGATTCATACCTCGACTTGGGCCAAGGCTTGGCCCACGGGCCAGCTCAACCCGCAACACAGCCCAACATGGCACGGTCCCGCACATGCCTGAGCTGTGGGCCGTACCAGATCAACTTCTAAAATTTTCACTAGGGAGGGCGGCACGACCCATAACGGCCTGCAAACCAACACTACACGGCTCACTTTACACCTCTAAATAGAAGGATACATATTCGATGGATCACCCTTTATAGGATTGATCTCAATTTCAAAGTTGGATAATTAGATACCGTTTGCAACCCCTACATATGGAGGATAAAGGGGGAAAGCAACACGCTGTCTTTCTGTGTACAAAAAAAATGGGGGTTAGATTAATTGCAACATTAACGGTGAAAAACCTGCCCTTACGAAGAGAGGTGCAACTTGGATACTGAGCTGAACGTTTTTCTAATTGCATCCAATATTGTAAGAGTCGAACCGGATTAAAAACCCGAATACTCTATGGGTTACGGTTTTTTCAGTTAACTTGGTGATTGATTTGTTCAATTGGTAAGAAAAGAACCGTCATTTAACCGATATCCATAATGGAAACCAGTTCCTGGTTTTCACGGTCTGACAGTCTGGTCCAACCAAAATCTTACAACACTGATTGCATCGGGTTGGATTCCAGGGTTAAGCTCTTTCAAAGTTTGACAAATGCTCATTTGAATCCTATGGATAGAATTCTCGTAGCAGGAAATCCCAACCCCCTTGGACCTAGAAAATCCTTGTCTTATGTGACCATCAAATTCCGTTAACCTTTTAGATTTTTATGTGAAGTCTGGAGAGATGATAGCCACCACTCCCAAAAGAAAAAGCCACCACCGACCACCCCCGGGTCCCACCAAATATCATTAATAGATAGTACAAGGAAATGCTTATCGTAATCAACAGCTTTTTTTTGCGAAGGGAGAATAACGGTTTTGCCCAATGTTAGAATTTTTAGTCTCAAAATACAGTTGGGGTGGGTGTCAATTCACGGGCGGCCATCGGTGAATGTTTATACTTTTACATTTTGCAAAAGCTTTTGTAATCAGTACTGATTGATGGTGCGTAATTTGGCCGGTCCTAGCTGTCAACGATCTTGCCTTTGAATAGAGCTACAGGGAACCTGAAATAGAGAAGAGGAGGAAACTCCGGGGGGAACCCAATGAGATTGCTCTGAAGTTCAAGTTAGAATTCTCTCAAAAGCAAGATAAAACCAGATGGCGCAAAGTTCACATACATTGTTCTTGGGAGATAGGGAGCATTTTATTCCACCTTGTGCACTCACTTCTAAGCTTCTGTCAGGTCGGGTATGATTATCTCTGAGCTCCTACCAGTTCAGGTGTCATCCCCTTTGCTGGACAGAACTGCCACTGCTCTCTTTGTCGGAGCCGTCTCTACGACTGACGATGACGGTGGCAGGTGGCCGTTGAAGTGCGGCTGTCAAGCGTCAGACCCCAAGTTAGTCAGGTGCGTCGCCCTTGGATACGGACCTCCTCGGTGTCAGGTATGGTACGTTTGTTCAGTTCGGTGTCTTTGAGGCGAAGTGCTGGAGTGGTGAGCGAGGTGAAGTCTTGAGTTCGGATAGGGGGGTGTCCTGAACTGCCATGGGGCAGGCCAGTTGGGGTCATTGCCCTGTGTGAGGCTCAAGGCCTAAGGGAGAGTTCGGGTTCCTAGTAGGGAGTTCGGACTGCTGGTTCCTCCTTTCGGTGCTCGCGCCTTGGGCGCGTTGGTGTGCCGAGCTGTTGCCTTTGCCACATGGAGTGATTACGAGGTCGGGTCAAATCTTCCTTCATCAATTGCCCCCCACTCCTCGTGCTAAGGGTCTTGCCCTGGCGCGGGGAGTTCGCGAGGTGGCGGGTGGATTTGTCCCGTACTTCGAATTTTGGTTGACTGATAGCGCGAGGTGCGTTGTTCGGGTTCTTTGGGTTCCTCAAGCGCCCAAAAGACAGGAAACGCGCCGATCTGCCTACAAATGCTGACAGACGTGACAGTGCGCGCCTTATTTCAAAAATTCAAAAAGCGCGCCGCTGGGAGATGTGACAGTAGGCATCTTTTCAAATTTGAAAACGTGCCGCTACCACCTTTAATGTGAAGAGACGTGCGCTTTCAGTTTCGAGAGACGTGTGGCTAGTCACGTCTCGGTCTCAGGAGACGTGCGGTCAGCGTGACTACGGGCCATCGGATTGGCTTTGATCTGAGCCATTGATTCTCAGTTACTGTGGGTATAAATAGTGGGGGACCCCAGTCGCTTTGTCACTTCTGCGCTTTGCTTCTTGAGCTCGTGTCCAAGTTTCAACTCGCGTCCAAGCTTTTAGTTCGTACTCAAGATTTTTAGCTCGTGTTCAAGTTTCCGTAGTCCGTTCAAGCCTTTTTCCGGGTGAGTACTTTCCTGGAATCCATCTTCTCCTCCCGATTTCTAGCTCGGATAGCTCAGACAGTTCTTCAAGGGGTCCGATGCAGGTTCTACGAACCGAGTTGCATCCCCCGACGGTCCTAGCGAATCTGAGGTAGAACTTGGGGAAGAGTTCGAGCCCGTAGGCCGAGTCGCCTCGGGCAGTTTGGCGTCCTCCTCTCGTCGAGGTCAGACGTTAGACAAGTTTGGGCCCTCGACCATGACGCCCGAGGGGCTTCAATCCCTTATTACCCAGTTTAACCTGCTTGGAGAGTACGCCTACTTCATACCTTCAGGCAGTTTCCCTTGGGAGCACGGTCCTAATGAGATCGTGATATTCCGGGAGCAGCTCGCTGCGGGGTTGTGCCTGCCTTTCCACCCTCTCCTTGTCGAGGTCATGAACCACTTTGGCGTTATTGTCGGCCAGCTTCACCCAAACTCCATTTGTAACTTGGTGGGGACAATCTCCCTATTTTGCGAACAGGGCTTTCCTTTAGACTTGGAGATCTTCTCTTCCATCTTAATGCTTAAGAAGCAAGCAGGTCCCCTTCCTGGGCGTAGGCGGGCGTATTACATGTCTCCTCGCCTGGTTTTAAGCTTTTACATGAACTTCCCAACAAAGTCCCAGCGTGGAAGCGGGACTACTTCGGGGTGCGAAGTGTATTGGGGTGGCCGTTTCAGATCGGGTGGGGAATGGCCGCCCCTGACTCTGGTGTTACGCTTGATAAAGAGACGGTGAAGGGCCTCCGGCAATGGGCGCGGCTTGGGCTAAAATGCCATCAGTATCTGATGGAGGCCAAGCTCATTGCGACCGGCCTGAGTTCGGGTAGGTTCCTTACTCAGAGGTTTTTTGTTTTTGCTATTCTTTTGTTTTTTCTGATGCCGAACTCTTTTTGCAGGTGTGATGGACTCAGAAGGGACTCGTGGTGGGCACTTGTTTCAAGGCATGAAGAGGAGGAAGCGAGTCACCAAACGAACTCGTGCCAAGCTGCCCCGAGACACGGAGCCCGAGGTACCAGACTACCCGTCAGAGGATCCGCCCAGGGAGCCCGAGATGGTTCCTCCAATGCAAGAAGCGGCAGAGGCCCCTTATGCCGAGACTACTTACACGGGGCTCCTGATTACTCTGGGTCTGCTTATATGTGAATTGGGCCCTCAGGCTCGGGAGCCCAAGGGGAATTCAGAAGCGTGTTGTCGCCGAACCACGCTCTTCAGAAGTGTAGGGAGGCCATTTTCCCTGAGGAGGTTGCGGCGTGGACCGATCTTCCTTTGAACCAGGTGGCTTGTCGCGCTGTCACTCATGCCATGGTGGTAAGTCAGATTTCTTGTCGGGCTCTTTGCTTTCATTCCTCTTGCTATCGTTCTTTTCATCACTTGTTCTTCCCTTTTGGTAAGTGAATTCTTCTATCCATGCCTTGGCGGCCTAGGTGGAAAGGAGCTCAAGGCAGGCGTGAGCTGCCGAAGAGGCTCTCCGTGCTGCCGAGACGACATCCCGAGCTACTGAGGCGGCTGCTTGCGCTGCTGAGGTGGGTTCTGTTTAAGGTCCGCCCACCCCTGAACCGATACGATACGTATCGATCAATATGAGCTTGATTTGGGGCAGCAGTTACAATATTAAATTGCTCATGCTGCAATAAATTCAAAGGTGCATTTGCATGATGTTCAACATTTACAATATTAAATTCCTTTATTGGGGTTCCAAGTCATTTTGCGTCGTTTGCAGAGGTTTCACTTGTTTGTTCTTTCCTAATGGTTATATTTTACTTGTTTTACTTATGCAACAATACGGCTTGTGTTTTGTTTATGTTCACATTCAGTGTTTTTGAATCGTTGTTGACTCCGATGGTCTGACTGTTCATTCCAGAAACTGCACAGACAATTGGTTCTATTTCACCCTTAACCTGTTCCTGGGCCAAAACCTATTGACTTGGTCAAAGAACTGCTGACCCGGGCGGTTGAACAATCAACCTGCTCGACCCAAACAGTATTTTGCGGGTACAGAAGAAAAAGAGAAGAATATCTCAGATCTAAGACAAGAACGATATCAAATCTGAGGTCCAGGTACAGTAAAGAAAAGAAGAAGATCGTAGAGGTTGGAGACTGGAGAGAAATCAGATTTCAGATCTCATATTTGCGTTTCTATTGTCATCGCAGTTGTAGTTGTTATTGCCATCATCATCATCATTGCCGATGAAAGTCAAACCCTCCTCCTCGTCCTCCTCTTCCTTCCTCTTCCCTCCTTTTCCCCTCATTTAGTCATTCCTTCATTCCTTAATTTCTCTCATTCCTTTCTTTCTTTCTTTTTTTCTTTTCTGTTCTTTCCTTCTTTTGTTTTTTTCTTCTTCTTTCTTTCTCAGCTGACAATCACAACCTCTTTCTTATAAAAACTAAAAGTCTAAAAAACTAATACCAACATTTGCCCTAATAATATAAACCGTCTGGACCGTTCTACCGAACCACTGACCCAAAAACCAGTGATGACAGCGATTCCATTTCCCGATCAGATTTTAAAACCTTATTCACATTTGGACTTTTGTTTGACTGTTTTTGCTGTTGGTTACTTGGTTCCATTATTTGTATATTATGAGCTTTATTTCAGTGAAGTAATTTCGCTCATTAGGTTATACATTTTATACATAGTACAACGATGATAAAATTTTCAACCCGCATAGAATAACTTAATTTTTAAGTAAAAAAGCAAATACACAACAACACTAAATAATTGACAGCCTTAACGATTACTAGCCAAAAAGAAAAAGAAAATTAATTTGATAAATTCCTCCACATGGTTACTTTACTGACCCCAACAAATTCTTTTACTCATATAAAAGGCCTTTTCCCATGTTTTTGTTTCCCTTTAACTCCAGTTCATTTTGTCAATCTTTTCCTCTTCTTTTCTCTTGATGGCTGATAGCTTAAGTCCCACTAACCAGACATGTTCACAGTCTAAACTAAAGCTAAAGATGTCTTCGCCAATGTTTTTTGAACCACCGTTGAACTGGACAATCAGACTGTTTGGCCTTCAGGTAATTGGTTTCGTTTCACTCTTAACCTAATCTTTGGTCAAAAATCATTAATTTGATCAATAATTCATTGATTTGGATAATTGAATCGTCAATCCATTCAATGGTTTTTATTATTTATTATTTTAATTATTTATTTTTATTTTCTATTTTTTAAATTAAAATGAATCATCCATTTAAACCGAATGTTGAATAATCAACCCAGAAACCAATCATCAGAACAGTTTCAATTTCAAATCGATTTTTAAAACCTTGATGTTCATACCTACATTTCTATTCTAATCTATAGCTAATAAAGTGATATTTGGAATCAACCTTTTTTTTCATAAGTAATCAAGTATGATTCTTTTTTGAAGTCTTTTCTATACTCACGTCTAGGGTTTGACTCAGGTTTTGGGACCGACAATGATAAACAAATAG
This sequence comes from Nelumbo nucifera, assembly GCF_000365185.1. The sequence continues at coordinate 21,604 of NW_010729153.1, forward strand.
TTTCATCCATAACCAAATTATCTTCAAAAGCATACAAAGCTTGTCAATCAATAGCAATTTGGCTAAATTACAAACTACCACTCTATAATTTCACAATAGTCATGACACTTAGCATATATCTCTCCAAAAATATTTTTGTGACAAAGACGCACCCTGAATTTTTAGATTTCAGCACTTTGTCCCTAAGTCCTTAAGCTTGTTAGTCGACTTATTGAAAAGGTAAAATTCCTAAAATGTCCATTCAAAGTTTGATGGACTGAGAAAAAATATGAAATAACGAAAATATGTATGTTAAAGTGCAGTCTTTTTTAGCAATTTTTAGATTGACTCTTTTTCTGCATTTCCTATTTTTGTATTTTTCTCCTTTCCTTTGATGTATTTTCTGCTTTTTGTATTTTATGTATTTTCCAATTTTTATTCATTTTTGTTGTATTTCTTGTTTTTTCTATATTTTCCTATTTTTATTTTTGGTTATTTATGTTGTATTTTATCAAATTTCTATAAAGTGGTCTCATAAAATGATAAAAAGACAGTTTTAGATTTTTGAAATGTGTAAACACACACGTGGCAATAATATCAATAATATGAGAATATTTTCTTAAGTTAAATGGAATGCTAACGATGGGGGCAAAATACTGGAATTTGAAAGTTCAAAAAAGGATTAGTTGAATTCCATAGATGGTGTGGGATCAATCATTTTACTCCACACCACCAAGAAAATGCATATGATCCACAATCACGTAATCTCTCACTTGCATTTATGGCTGGTGTAGAGCAAAATATTTAATCCCACAATCGCTGAATCAATTATCGAATTCAACTAATTTGATTTTAAAAGTTCAAGATGAATTTGATGTTGTCTGATCTGAGGTATCTCGAATCAAGGTCACAGTTAAATAGTCCTGTCAATTGGTGAAGCTGAAGTAAAAGGATGAAGTTGTACATCAAGATCAAGATCTGAAACCAATAAAGAGAATCAGAGGCTCGAGGAATTATTCCCTAGATAGGCATTCCGATGCTCAAGTCAGTAATGGAAGAGATGAGTGGTTGGGCCGAGCAACTAAGAACAATGCCGGTCCGAGCAGAAGTAGAGTAATAGTATGAAGTTTGAAGAGTCAAAAGTCTCTTACCTTGAGCGATGGTTACTTATTTATAGCTGAAGATCCATGTCTTATTCGGATAAGGCTTCTAGGGTTGTCAGGATGAGGTTATCCGTCGATGTCTTCAGGATAAGTCCTCTTCCTCGACAGAGTTGTCCTCCTTACCCGTACGGGGCTCATTCTTGATTGTACTTATCCATCCTATATGGTGCCGACGTGGCCAAAAAGATAAAATGGCCATGGAGGTTGCCATGTGGCACCTGGGACCGGTTCAACCATAACTCAAACAGAATTTTTGTCACAAATAAAAATTTGGGGAACTAAGTGTCATTACACTCAAAGTAGAGGGTGGTAGAGTGTAATTGACCCTAACAATCTTGTGAGCTACTTTTGTACAAAAAGAATCTTTACATCAAGCATATGGCTATTAATAACTCCCAAACAAGCCTATAGACAAAGAATGACCTAACTCTCTGCAAAGAACCTCTATGAATGGAGAGCTAGGCCCTAAGAAATTAAAAAAAAAAAGTTCATCACAACCTCAATGGGACTTTCCTTAGAATCAAAAGACCCTTGAACTTAAGACCAAGCAGATCTGCCTTTTGTCCAAAATTACTCATGCGGTCATGCCATATGGTTAATGCCTTGAACATGCCACTCAATAGTAATGAAACCAAATTCTGCTAGAGAGTGTTGTGCCAAAACCTTGTCTAACTAGGTTTCCTCCATCAACTATATATCCAAAATTACTACCCCCAACACACAGACAAGAAAAAAAGACCTTTGTGGGTGCCATATTACACCAAATAAGCCTTATAAGGGAAAGAGCCCCTCTCATTGCCTACTAAGCTTATGTAGAAAATCTTACTAAAAAGAAATCAGAATGCTACTTGTCCTCATGCTTCATTGTTGCACCCCTGATTTTGCACCAGAAAAAACAGTAGTTCTGCATCTTGGCCCAGTTCCTAGTCATGAATCATGAAAATTTTCTACCAGGGTGTAAAATACATTAAGGCTATGTTTGGTTTGAAGGAAAAGGTAGGGAAAGGAAGGAAAACATAAGAAAACCTATACAAAATTTGTAAAGATTTTCCTATATTTTCCTTCCTTTCCCTACCTTTTCCTTCAAAACAAACACAGCCTAAGTCTCTCTAAACTAGTCTAATGTCTCTATACCAAGAAAAGGGTAAAATACAAATAACTATCTAGTTTTATTTGGGGGTAGAGTGACAATTAGGTTCCCGAATTTCAACAATTTGCTTCCGTTGTCAATTTTGAATTTTCCTGCTATCATTTCGCCCTCTCCTTTGTTGTATCTCCAAAACCCAAATTTTGAGTTTTAATGGATAATGCTCTATTTTTTTTTTTTTGACTTTTCTTTGCTAACAATGGAAGTAAAACATTGGAATCTAAAAGTACAAGATAGCTCTCTATTGCAAATGAAAGAATGCTCTTATGCTTGTTTAACAAACTCCAATGAAAATTTTGATATTTATCTAAAAGAATCCCTAAAGTTTTTTTCTTTTTTTATTGGCAAAACGACTCTTCATATCTCCCACTTAACATTCAACATTGATTTTCCATTGTGTCAGAAACTTTATTTCAGGTCTCGTCCCATTTTATATGTCTTAGTGCATCACATTAGAATGTGTTTGGTTTGACATAAATAAAATAAAAAGTTAAAAAATCTTTAAAGAATTTCAAAATATTTTAAGTACTCAACCTTTTCTCTCTTATTTTCTATTAAACCAAAATTAGCCTCAAATGAAAAAAAGAACACTTAAGAGGTAGAGTGATACATCATATTTTCTTGCTTTTGGTAAAATCTAATTTTGAAGAAAAAAGGGATCATTTGTTGATTTAACGAGATGTAGAAGATTAAAGAAAAAAACTTCTCTGCATACAGTAATTTTTGTATTTTAGTTTTGCCACGGGGGCCTCAATGCCTCATAACCACATTCCTGTTATTGTTTTAATAGCTACCACATGAGTGGTTATAACACTAATTTTAAGTGATTTATAATTTTATATTTAAGGTTTAGCTGAAAAGTAATAAACTCTTGTTTGGATGTGGGCTTTCCCCTACTAGCAAAAGCCTCATCAAGAATACCTTGAGAACCTAATTAGGACATTTTTTTAGTAATTTTACCTATGAATTTGAAACATCATATGAGCCTTTTCTAATGACACTAACCTCCCATATTGATTTATATCCTACGACAAAAACATCCTTCAGTTTTCCATTGTTGTATCAACTTGTGATCAAATGTAACATTAAGGCTATGTTTGGTTTGAAGGAAAATGCAGGGAAAGGTATGAAAACCTTTACAAACATTATATAATTTCCTGTCTTTTCCTTCCTTTCCCTACCTTTTCCTAAAAACCAAACATAGCCTAAAGTTTTATAAAAATTCTAATACTAACCCTATTCAACTTTGAATCAAATGGACCAAAATATTCACTGTTGCTTACCTTTGATGCATGTAAATGTCAAGTGAAGGGTCTGCTGCTAAATGAAAATTTAGTGTACTAAAGGTCCATCACCTATATTTGACCAATGTGGCCAACAAATTTGATCATATGACAAACTATCCCTCAAACTTAATCGATTACTTCTATATCAGATTGAAATTTTGTAAACGTCGATATCAGATTTTGATTCATTATTGGAATTGGAATTGGAATCGCCTATTCCCACTGCCTTTTGCTTCAAATGGGAATTGGAATCGGATTCCAATTGATGCTATTTGGTTCATCTAGAAGTTAAAATCGGAATTAACTAGGATTTTAATTTTGACTTTTTAGATAGTTTGGATGCATGTAAAGAGCTGCAGCATGATTTTTAAAATCAGACTGAAAATGAAACCGTTTTAGCCACCGATTCCCAGGTCAAAGAAGTAGATAAATCAATTTTCTAATTTGTTATGTATAAATTAATGTGTAATAAGGTTTCAAAATCTAATTCTTTAGCAGTGTAATTTTTTATAGAAATGAAACATTATTTTAAAAATAATTGCTTCAAATTCATTTAATTGGAATTAGATGTGGTGAGTGTTTGATGGGAAAATATAAAGGAAAAATACTTTTTAATTGAAGTTTATTTATCCCAATCAATGACTGTAGTAATAACCTTATGTCGGCGGTCATAGGTTAAATTTAGATAGCACTGTAGTTTTTTTTTTTCTTCACTTTGCTAGCATGGTAGTTTGATAGATTATGCCGCTTGTTATTGTCCATTGGCTATATAACATGTTTTTTTATAGTACTAGAATGGTAAGGTCTCCTGTTAGTCATAGTGGAAACTTGAGATTGAATCCCGCCTGTACCTGGTTGGGGAATGGACTACTCCCATTGTGTATCCCTTCAAAAGAAATAAAAAAAAAAAAATAGTGTGAGGGGAAGCCGAGAAGGAAAGGCTTTGAAGGATAGTTGTAGTTTTAAGAATGTAATTCTCATTCCTGGTGGAAGGGTAGGAACGACCATTCCCTTAAATGGGAGTGTCATTCCTCTAGGAATGAGAATCAGACTCCAATCCCATCTAACCAAACAGCTGGAATTAAAATAGGTTATTTCGATATCAAACCTCTATTCCAACAAACCAAATGGACCTTGAATGGTTAATTTGACCACATTAAAAATCATGTGATTTATTCGCAAGGACAGCATTTTGAGTTTCGGATTTAAACGTCCAAAACTCAATAAAGGCATTTTTTATATTTCTCCATTTTTTTTAAATTCATTAGTGGAATCCTTTGATAGAAGATTTTTAGGCTGTGTTTGGAAATGATGCAAATGGAGTGTAAGTCCTGGTTCAGGACAAATTTGCACTCTGGTTCACTTTTGTCTGTGTTTGGCAACATTGCATTTATGCATTGACAAATGACAGGCCAATGCATATTTACATTGATAATAAAATGTAAAAGTACATCAATAAAAAAAAAGTAAATTTGCATTCAAGTGGGTTTTTGATAAAAAAAAAAAACATATACTTTATTGGAATTCATGTTTACATCTATTGCAATTAAAAGTCTATTTGGTAAGAAGGTAAATTTATCAGTGCAAAACTAACCCACTTTTACAATTTATATGGACCGTTTTACACTCTACATATTTGTAATCACACTTATTTGCATCGTTTCCAAACACAGATTTAAGGATTAAGAGAGATTTTAGTATTTGTTAGAAACCTGAGAAAAGGTTTATGGATTTTTTCCAGAAAAAAGGAAACAAAAGAAAACCTAAACCAGTCAGAAAACCAAAATTTAGAAAGCATTCAGTTCAAAGTTCAATGGCTTCAACCATCCAAACTATTGGATACCATGTTGCATGGAAAAGTGGCTGAAGAATAAAATACATAATTCATTTACCAGATGGACTGTCAATGAACCGGATGATTTATATGAACTCTGCAGTTCATATCAGGTTCAACCATTCTGTTGGATTATGTACATTTTCCGGTTTGATAGCTGAACCAAACACTTGTAGGCTAATCTGGTCTGGTCCAATCTGCTTTCTAAAACATTTTCCGGTCGGAAGGTGTGCAATATCATTAACCTATTGCAGATTAATTGCTGGAATCAAGAGGTGCTAGATTCAATGTTTTTTGATAACACATTTTCACCTAGACAAAAAGAGTTGCACTTGATGACCCGGATGTAAGCACTTAAAACCGGGATCCAATTCCCTGAACTCCAAAGTTCAACCTGCTGGGTCCTTTATCTCCACACAAGTAGGGATGTCAAGGGATCCGGTCTATGGATGGGTTTGCCTTAAACCTAACTCGATCCTTCAATGCTTTGATTGCTTTCACCCAAACCTGGACAGACCCAATTTGATAATCTGCCTAACCCTATAAGTTTAATCCGACGCCAATCCAACCTACATGTGGTCTCTCAATTATATTTTTCATAGCACATCTAGAAAACCCAAAACTGTTACCCTAATTTAAATTGGAAATTGATTTGTGGATAGCAAGATGGAGAACATCTCATCCTCTGTCCGGATCATCTGTCCACGAGAATTCTGCTCACGCCTACCCATAATACATTATCCTCCGTAAATTAGGAACATTTCCCCTGCATAATACACACCTTCGGGGCGATACAAACCTAATTCTTCGGATTCAAGAATTAAAACTCTAACCCAATCCCAAAAGGATAGTCCATGTTCTGTGCACCGGTGGGTTCACTGGACGCATGAACCCACCAATCTTAATCGACCACGTCGTCCAGGTCCAAAACTCTTTAACGTTAATGTGCCTTTCACTGTTAGCATGCTCTAGCCGGTTGAACCAATTACAAAGGGACAAAATACAACTCAAAAACACCTAGCCCGCATTTCTACTTCATTCTCCTTCCCATTTTGTCTGGTTTTCGTTGCTTTTCCTCCACCGAACCGTATCCACACACGGCAACCATACCACAGAGGACGACCATCGGCGGCGAGGGTCTACTAATTCTGTTGTAGAAAAAAAAAATGGGAACTTCTATGGCACCAAATGTCACTTGTTTTTTATCGGTGGTAGACAAACCTACAAAAACAAAACACAACCTATCACTGGAGCAGATTATTACACCAAATAGTGGTTTTTCATTTGATAAGGGGCAGAAAGCAGATACAAGCAAGGTTCAAAATATTGATAAGCTAGTAGGGATGTATCCGTACCTTTTTTATTTTTTTAAAGCTGATACAAGAAATCAGGTATAAGGCTCCTCCACCCCTGAACCGGTCAAAACCCCGAAAGTGTATCAAAGAGCTCCTGAAACGATACATAACTTTGAACCTTGAATACAAGTATGACACTGGAGAATACTAGAAGCAAGGATGCTGGGACGATATTCTCTTGGCTTGCATTGTCACCTGTAGGTTCTTTAACTAACAATCTAGCATGATATGTCTTAGAGGCTTGGATGCAAAATGTAATGAGTCGCGTTAACTTCTAACAATAACCAAACGCTTATAAGGAAGAAGATGAGGTCTGCAATGCCACCAGGATCAGTGACTTCAATAGCTGAGATGAACCACTTATTACTCCATAGCCGTGCATCTCCTCGTTCACTGGTATGCCTTTTAGACTATGACAGTTGAGTTAGTCTGTAGATGAGTTAGTCATTGGTATGCATCTCCTCGTTCTTTGGTATGCCTTTGGCCCTCGCCGCCGATGGCCATTGGTTCGGGTCACCATCCGCTGTGGTATGGTCGCCGGTGTGCAGGTAGGGTTCGATGGAGGAAAAACAACGAAAACCAGACAAAATGGGAAGGAGAATGAAAAAGAAATGCGGGCTGGGTGTTTTTGAGTTATATTTTGTCCCTCTGTAACTGGTTCAACCGGCTAGCGCATGCTAACAGTGAAAGACGCATTAATGTTAAGAGTTTTGGGCCTGGACGATGTGGTCGATTAAGATTGGTGGGTTCACGCGCCCAGTGAACCCACCGGTGCACAGAATGCGGATTCTACAGGGTCTATACTTGGATAAACTTGGCCCTAGGGCTGTTAATGTACTCTGAAAGGCTAATACTTGATTCTAATTAATTGGATTGAATGCGGATTTATCCCAATCAGATCCAATTAAATTTCTGAGTCCAGTAAAAAAATTATTATTTTATTTATATAAATAGTATAATTATTTATATAGATATTGTATATATAATTATAAAGTTTTACTTAATAAATTTAATATTTATATTTATATATATTTATTATACATATAAATTAAAAATAATTAGATCTTTTAATTGTTTTTAATTTTTTGGTCATTTTTTATTTACATAATAGCATAATTACGGATTAAATCCGAAGACCCAAAACCTTACATGATAATCGGACCCTACTTGGCAACCTGAATCTGGGTTTTACAGTTTAACCCGACCCATTGGCATCCCTGCACACATCATAACAAGATTGTTGCAAATGCACGGAGAATGTTTGAATGTGCCTGTGGGGCACGTGTGGTGTGTGTTTGGCAAGGGATACCGGATCTGCTCCTCACACCTGGCGCCTCACACGCACATCCTACCATGCATTGGGAACATCTTCTGTACTTATTAGTTATTATTCATGGGAGATGTTCCCAATGCACGGTGGATGTGCTTGTGAGGTGCCCATTTGTGAAGAGCAGACCCCGGCTCACGGAGAGGAGCCCATTCAAATTTTGGAGGATGAGAGGGCCATCTAGGTTGCAAGCTATTGTCGGAACTTGGAAGATCCGCACCTAGCATCCGTTGTAAACGCATGGGGATGAACATGTGGCCATGTGGGTTGTGTGTGGACAATTTGGATCTCCTACTATCCTACCCACACTTACTCACGCCTCACTAGAGCGGTACATCCAAGGTTTTAAAAACCGGACCGAACACAAAACCATCATGACCACTGGTTTTCAAGTCAAATGATGAAAATGGCAAAAAATGATTGTCTGAATCGACGGTTTGATCGATTCAGACAATCATTTTTTTTTTAAATAAACCACCCAGTTCGAATGGGTGGTTCATTTTAATTTAAATATTTTTTTTAAATAAACAAAATAAAAGGTCAAAAATTATTGTTTGAATTGATAGTTCGACCACTTAGATCAGCATGTCGCTGACTAAATCACGATTTTTGGCCCAAGAACGATTTTAGGGTGAAACAAAATCAATTACCTGATCTGTTCTTGGGTCAATCGTTCAGTCCCATTTAAAGTTTTAAGGGAAATTGTCTAAAACTTACAATGAGTTTTCAACATTTCTCTTAAACTCACCACAACTTTTCAAAATGTCTAAAACTCACAATGTCAATAAGTTATTATTTTCCAAAATTCACCTTTTGTTAGTGCACTTTTAATGCTTCTTAACAAAGGTGTCCATGTTAGCATAAATAACAATTTTCATGACCAAATTACTCTTGAATGGTGAGTTAGAGGAAAAATGGTCTGTTTTAGTTTTCAATTTTATTGTTTTTTTTTGCATTTTTAGTGCTTTGTTATAATTTCCAATATTTTTTATAATTTCTGTTTTTTACATTTTTCTCTTTTCTACAATCTATAAATTTTCCTGTATTTTTGTTATTTATTTACAATTTCTGTATCTTTCTATAATCTTTGGTGTTTTTTCAACAATTTTTATTTTCTGATTTTTTTTTCAATTTCTATAGTTTCCATAATTTGAAAATAATTTTTTATTTTGTTTGCAATTTCTATTTTTTTATAATTTCTATGTTTTTATGTACTTTATATTTGAAAATATTTTTTTGAACTTTTTCTTCTTCATGTCTAAATATTAAAATGATAATATATTAACACTCTAATTTATTTTGTATATATTTTATATTTTTCTATTAAAATTAAAATGATAATATATTAACACCCGAGTCTCTTTAATGTCAACCTAGTGACACGGTGAGTTTTAGATATTTTGAAAAGTTATGGTGAATTTAAGGAGTACACATCTCCGCCCCACAACACATCACCGTGTATTGAGAACATCTTCCAATAACAGTATCAAAACCGATGATATCATCATCAGGAGATGTTCCCAATACATGGCCGGGATGTGTTGTGGGACATTGTGGGGCGGCATCTCGAATTTAATGCTGAAAACTCGTGATGAATTTTACACAATTTCTCCGGTACATTTGGGAGATGTTTCCAATGTACAGCTGTAGTGTTATGGGTAGGAAATCTGAATTGGGGTGTGTGGTGTCCAAAAGTCCCAACGAAAATGACGTGCACATGGACATGGTAAGGGGGAGAACGAAGGACGCCACCATGGCCATGGACAACAGAGCTTACGCGCGCATTCAAATTAGTTAACACCAACCGCAACCGGACTTCTAACCAAAAAAAAAAAAAAAAACCGCAACCAGACCCTCTTCATTCAATCATTCCGAATTTCCGCTTTTAATTTTCTTTGATTTGGCACACATTCAACGAATGCAAAAGTAATGAAAAATATTTTTTTTTTCATGAAAAAGCCGAATACAGATTCTTCTCATGAATCCAACCTGTTTTTTTCTCTTTTTGACTTTTGAGGCTTTTCTATAAGTTAGAATCTTCCATTAATCCAACCCCTTTCTCCAGGTACAGTTCCCATTTTCCTGCTCTGCATTATTTCTGTCTTTACCATTGCCGACAATATTTTAATTTTTCAACAACCCAGTTGGATCATTTCCACCATTTCTTTTTCTGTTTGTTTAAAACCTTTTTTGGGTTTTAATTCTGCTTGTTAAATCCGTTAACTCCCATGTTGTTTTTACGTTGGTTTTCACCTGCTTCTTGAGCTAATAAATGGGCCCGGCATTGCTTATCGAATTATCTCATGTTTGTTGATGCAGTAAGGGCGGAGGTGAGATGCTTTCTTTCAGGTTGCAGTGGTGTTTCATGATCTGGATCTGAACGTCTGGGTATTCTAAATGACTACCCCCACAGAAAAACCTGATCCCAGAAATCGTTCAAGTACAGTTTCCCCCCCTCCTGTTCATTACCTTTTGTTCCTTCATGAGTTTTAATTCTTTAAGATGGTTATGTTATTTCTCCTTCATTTAATGGTGAACCTTAAATTCTAGAAATGAAATTATGGAAAAGGATTAATAAAGTTGGGTTCAAGGGTCTGCTATTAGGAGAACAACTCTGAGAAAAAAAAAGTTTATCATGGAATTCTAGTTATCTGGTAAGTTAAGAATTCTTGAGAGGAATGTGGCATTTCCTCAGCGATAGTTTTTATTTTGTGGTTTTGTGGTTTTGTCTTTTTTTGGTGGGCGGGAGGTGTTGGGAGGAGATTGTTTTTTGCAGTTCTGATCTTGGGAGTAAAAAACATAAAATGAGACCACAAATAAGTTCCTGGCATGGCTAAGTTTTGGTCTATCGTGAGTAATATTTGTTGGACCTATTGTTTATGGTCTATATATCTTGGGGATAGGGAGCCAGTTATTCCTTGTCTATGATTAATTGGGCTTCATGTTTAATATCTGGCTGTTATTGTAATTGTTATTTGCTCTACCCAAAAAAAAAGCAATAGAGAAAATTTGGAATTTCCATCCTACAACTAAAATTAAAAGTAAATCTCAAACTTGCAAACTGTGAAAAGATGCCTGATATTGACACTCTGCTTGGTGGTACTTTAATCATTGGGATGAAGACTTGGTAAGGTCTAATGATAGCTTGAACAGATTCCTCATTCTGATGATAATAGTCTTTAGTATCAAGATAGAAGTTTGAAGTTGATATTGGTAGGGGGAAGTGATTTCTGATTGTTTTGATATTGCATGAAATGAATACAATGTTGGAGAAAATGACTGCATAGTCGATGTTAGTCTGAAAGAAAGAAAAAATTAAAAGGTTAGACGTTGAAAGGGGACGGTGTTCCACTGGGTTGTTTGCATGGTACAAGGAGGTTTACTTTGTAGGCTTCAGTAGTTTAACAAACATATAATTACATTTTCCCATACCAGTTCCGCTAATAGTTGATAAAAGGAATCCCAGGAGTTGACTTTGTCCGTTATATCTAAGAGATGTTATAACTTCATTTAGAAGGGAATATGTGACTATCAAGCTACACTATACTATTCCTTGGAGCTTTCATGAGTAATAGAGGCAAATTTGGAGCACCTTGGCAATGATTCCTATGCGGGGGCTTTCAGCACCTTGCAACTAAAATTCTAGTTTCTAGAGGCAAATTTGGAGCACCTTGATTTTCACATATTTTTTTCATTAGTTTTGTCTTTTTATATTGTATTTTGTGCTCAACATCATTTTATTGGCTAGATATTTTTCCTTAGATGACCTCTCTGTCTAGGGTTAGGTTTTCTCAGATATGGAATGAGTCTGGTTACTTGCAAATGTGGGAAGTCTGAATTTAAGTGTGTCTAATCCCACAAAAATAAACCCTAAAACCTTGCTTTAGGCCTAAGTATTTATTATAACTTTTAACAATTCTTTGATAACCAGAATGATGAAATTTCTATAGAAGACAGAACAAGCCATCATTTCCTTAAGATGAATGTTTGAATATCAATCTATGATCATTGGGAACTTTGAATTATATCCCTATAAGAAACTATGATGCTTATGATGTGTATTATTGCTTAGTAGTAAAGATTCCATTTGTCTATTGCTACTCTATCATCTTTCCTTAAGACTTTTGAACCATCTATTATAATAGTAGCTTCTTTTCTAATCATGAAAAAGGAATCTGATCCTATTTTAAATTAATTCATTTGGTCTATGAAGTTTGTCTTTTTGCATTCATGAAATCCTACTATTCAATGTTTTCCTTGTTAATGGTTCTACTAATTTGGCTCTGATGCACCTTTAAAGATTCTAATGATTCACAAAATTGTTTCAGTACCAAAACTTTAGGCCCAGAATGCAAGTAGTTCTTTTAACATTCTTTTTAGTTGTACTGTAGGATCTGAGTCTTGTTTAATTGACCTCTTAGGCTCAGACCCCTCAGAAAATTGGAGTTGCAGAGAGGATGATCAAAGATCATCTGCAGGTAACTTTAGAATAATCTTTTTATATCCCTGTTCCTCAGCCACTTGATTTGGATTTGTTCTATGCTATTCTCTCTTACAAATACTACTCTATATTTCTTGATTTTTCCAGTCAATGTGGTTGGAATTTATTAACTTGAACAATTAAGTGAGTGAAATTACAAAAGAAATTGACTACTAGAATTTCTTAGTAATAATGTAAATTAGATAACTAATGTATTAAAAAAATTCCAATTGCAATACCTATAGTAAAACCCTATGAGCAGGGAGCTGATGAGGAGCAATCAGATGGAAATACAGAAAATAATGAGAATTATACAGTTTTGTGAAATCAAAGGCATGAGGACCAAGAAAGATTGTTACCTTCTTCCATGGCTAGAAACAAAGGGAATGGAAGAAAGAAAAGCTTCCTCTTTGTATCTGTTATGAGGGGAACTTTCAGTTTTCATTCTTTTTCATCAACATAACCACCCAAGACTTGTTTTGGTGTATGTTCTTGGTGGGTCAATGTAATATTTCTTTTTTAATTGTGACTCCAATGTTTCAAAATATCAGGTCCACTAGAAAGACTGGAAGAGCTGATGAATCAACCAGGCAATAGGATATGTGCAGATTGTGGCTCTCCAGAACCTAAATGGGTGTAAGTATCTGATATGAGTATTAAGAAGGGCTAGATTTATAGCTGTCCAAATAACCTATATGAAGAAACTGAAATTATTGTAGCTGCTTATCTCATATTATGGTGCTTTTATTTTTTATTATAATAGTTCTTTTGTCCTTAGATTTATCTCATATGGTTTGATGTGAATCTCTCACTCGACCTACCTACCAATGTTTTAAAACATGGAGGTGTGATGCAAGGAATTTCACTGCTTGGAGGCATGAGGCATAGTTCAGAACGTAAGAGGAGGAAGGATGTGGAAGAAGAAGGAGGATCTTTCTTTTTTTCTTTTATGAAAGATGTCTTATATTAAAAAGAATGAAGATGCATAATACTAGCTGAATTGGAGTGGGAGAGGGGCAGAGCCCCCGACCCAAACTTTCTTTCCTTTCTCTTGTCTTCCCTTCCCTTCCCTTTCCTTTTTTTTTCCTTTCTTTCTACCTTTTTTGTATGAGGTGTGCATGAAGTGTACGCCTCTAGCATGCCTCATACAAAAGGTGTATGATGCCTCAGAGGCATCAACGCCTCTGGCATATGCCCTGGGGCATTTTGGTGTGGCTGCCACCAGGTGTATGCCTCTGGTGTCTTTTAAAACACTGCTACCTACCAACTTATTGTAGACATAGATGCCTTCTGTAAGACAAGTAATTACTAAAAGAAATACAAAGGAACAGGCCATGAAGATGATTCAGAGAGAAGAGGCTGCTGGAAGCTTGTATATCTCCAATAAACAAAAGATCTACTTCCATTTTTGCAATTACTGCTACAGTATGAGCTGGCAAATTTTGTTCCTTTCAATATAAGATATATTTATGTACAACAGCATTGCAATTACAAAAAGAATATAATAAACAAGATCTTGTGTAGATTTCATTCATGTTGCTTGGCAAAATATGTTGCAATGCCAGTTCCAGATCAGAAAATATATGAACTTTATGCATTCTATTCTTGATGGAAATTCTTGCCACTCTGATCACAACCTGGGGGTCAACATCAATCTATGAGTTGCCTGACATGTTTGTTCCATCATCTGTAATAAACAATCCTGAGTGAGAGAGGAAAATAACACCTGTGGCCCCATAAAAAAAGTTTAAATCATTAGTCATAAACTTCATAAAGATGTACAGTGATATTATGATCTGAAGATTGCATGTGATATCTGGGGATGCTTTTGTATTTTATGTGGTGTGTGTGATTTGTAGGGTACTTTATTAGATCTTGGTACATTAAAGTTTATTGATGCAGGACCAGCTAAATTCCAGTATGTTGAATGGTCTTCCTTGATCATAAGTCTATGGCTGTTGATGGCTATAATTTCTTAAAGGAATAAGAAAGAAAATAGGGAGAGAAAGAAGAGACAGAATACCTGGAATCACTCACAGGGTACCTAAAATCACTCTAGGGTATGTGAATCACTCACCATAATTAGCATAACCTCAATAAAGCTTAATAAACTTCATTGGTCTTTGACTCTTTCTGTAAAAGGCCCATACATATTTATAGACTTTAAAGTCTAGACTCATAAGAATCCTAGGAGTCAAACTATTAGACTCATAAGAAACATAGTAGGACTCAAAACTTACTGCCATTATCCTATTTCAATTCAAAGAAGACTCAATAACTCTAATCCTACTTATTTAATGACTTTGAAACTTTAAACATAAACAAACCATAATTAGAAAAATCAGACCATATCATTGGACCCCATAGAAAAATTGTAAAATGATGAAAATACTCCTACTATCCAAAAATACATAAATACATAAAATTTCAGAAAAGTCCAATTCGACTCAGCTCTTGCATCACTCTCCCCTGGTTCATAAGAACTTGTCCTCGAGTTTGAAAGAACTTGAGGAAAGGTTGATATGCCCCAATGGCAAAAGGAGTAGGTGTTCCAATGGTTACTTCAACTCACTTGGACTGTAGAGTTGATACCAAAAACATAGCTAGAAAAGGATCTTGAAAGCAATTTATATCTGAAACACTGCTTTCCATAACTGTCTTTGTTAAATCATCAGTAACATTAGATTTTTGAACACTTTATCAATCTGCCTATCTTGTGGTGAATCTTCCCCTTGCTTATCACTATGAACTTTCATGTCCAAAATCTCAAATGCAACATTTGGAACTTTTCCTTCAATTTCTAGTTTAGGAGTTACCATTTCTATGTGTTCAGCTACCCTTGGCTCTTCAACAAACTCTAAGATTTCTTCCATCATGGATGTTGGTGGACTTGTGCTGTGTCAGCTTGTAATGCTTGGATTGATTCCAAACTTCCAATTAAAATTGTAAGTTAAGGTCATGGCTTACTTCCTTAATAAGATCTATCATATTTGTATGCACTTGAATTTCTCCAACTTTGTCCACCTCTATCTCTTCGTGATCATTAACCTCAAGTTGATCATGGGTGCTGCTAACTCCTTCAACTATTTTTATCTTTTCTTGGCCCGCACTCCTCTTGATCTTCAATTCCTAGTACTTTTATAGGTTGAAGTTCTGGTTCTTTAGCTTCATTTTCAACTTTTGCTCTAGGATAGCCACTAAGATGCAATAAATCATCTACTTTATCTTTAACTTTGTACTTTTTCCATTGGTTTCAAATTTTTTGTTGTAACTTGCTGCTTCTCTTACTACCTTGAGAGCCAGTTCAAAAGCATAATCTAAGTCATAAATTTGAATTGTAGACAATTCCTTCTTGTTGTCAACTCTTAGTCCACTCTTGAAATAAGATAGAATGTACCTTTCACTTTCTATAGTATCACACTTAATAGATAATTTATCAACCTTATGCATATAATGAAATACAGATACCATACCATGCTTGAGATTAGTCAATTCCATATACAGATAATCATGGAAGTCTAGTGGAATGTACTTGTTTTCTTCCTAGAAAAGAGTGAGGAGAGAGAAGAGAGAAGAGAGAAGAGAGGAGAGAAGAGAGAAGAGAGAAGAGAAGAGAAGATGAGAGAGGGAAAACAGTTTGAGACTCAAAAAGTATTGCTGGCAGCACCCAGCTTCTCATTTATAATAACATAACATAAAATAAAGAAAGAAGATTACACTTACACCCTTGGCGTCACACCCTAATAATCTAATTAAAAGAAGAAAAGAACAAGCTGACAGCATCCTAGGCTGACAACACACTAACAACAGAGATAAAGAATAACACTAACAACACTCCCCCTCAAGTTGGGCTGAATATGTTTATCATGCCCAACTTGTCACATAACTCATTGTGCCACAAGTATGGAAGCCCTTTTGTGAGAACATCAGCTACTTGTTCCTTGGAGTTGACATAAGGAATACAAATTTCTCCTTTTTCCAATTTTTCTCTTATGAAGTGTTTGTCCACTTCAATGTGCTTGGTCTTCTCGTGTAGGACAGGATTGCTAGCAATGTTTATGGTTGCTTTATTGTCATAGTAAAGAGACATAGGATTGTGAACAGTAATTCCCAGTTCCTCTAGAAGATATTTTAGCCAAAGTACTTCAGCCACCCCATGTGCCATAGCCCTATACTCCGCTTCAACACTTGACCTTGCTACCACACTTTATTTTTTACTTCTCCATGACACTAGATTGTGGACTTTCTATCATCCACAAAACCTACCCAATCAACATCTGTATAGACTTCCACCTTCAGATGATTTTGTTTACTAAATAGCAAACCTGTTCCTGGATACTTTTTCAAATACCTAAGAATTCTCTCTGCAGCCTCCATGTGTGGTCTCTTAGGGGAATGCATGAATTGGCTCAAGACCTCAACTGAATAAGCAATGTTTGGACAGGCCATGGACAAATAAAGAAACCTTCCCACTAACATTTGAAACTGTTTCACATCTTTTAGAGGTTCACCATCATAATCACCTAGTTTATCTACTGGAGCAAACGTCTCATCATATTTAACACTATAGACTTGAGTGTACCATTTTTCTACCAACCTTGCTTTGTACCTTTCAATTGTCCCATCTGCCTTGTTTTTCACTATAAACACCCACTTACACCCCATTGGGTCTTTCCCTCTTGGAAAATCCACCAACACCCAAGCCTAATTCTTATGGAGGACATTAATCTCCTCCTTTATAACATCTATCCATTCAAGGTATTTTAAGGCCTTTTCAATACTTCTAAGTACGGGGATGCAATCAACTGTAGATAGGAAGGCCCGGTACGAGGGGAAATGTGATCATAGGAGAAATATTGGGTAATGGGGTGTTTGGTAGTGCATGACCTAACTCCCTTTCTTTGAGCAATAGGAATGTCAAGGTCATCCACAACCAAAATGGGAGTAGGGGTATCAATAAGTGCGATATGAATGCCTAGTTCATTTGGACTTACCTTCTAGGGGTCTAAAGGTGTTGGTTGCTCAATGTTTGGTGGCTCCACATCTTTGCCACATTGTTGATCTCTATGACGCTTACATTGGAAGACATGAAAGGGAGTAGGATCTAGAATAGAAAGAAGAGAGACTTGACGGACATGCTTCTCCTCTTCCACGCTACTCTCCTTCTGAGGAGAAGTAGGGAAGAATGGTTCAAACTCAAAAAAGGAAACATCCATAGAGACAAAAAGACTTATGACCAATGAGATCAAAGCACCGGTAACCCTTTTAAGAGGAGGGATAACCAAAAAGATACATGGAATAGACTGAGGGTCTAACTTACCACGAGATGGAGATAAATCATGGACAAAGGCATGACAACCAAGCACTCTCATGAGAATGGAAAATAAAGGAGATTAAGGGAACAACAACTGATGAGGGGCCATGTAGTTCAACACTCTGGAGGGCATGTGATTGATGACATAAGMAGCWWCAAGTATARCAYCCATCCAAAWTYTTTTTGKTACATTCATGTGTAACATCATCCCTCGTGCTACCTCAAGAAGGTGCCTATTCTTTCTGCAACACCATTTCGTTGTGGTGTTCTTACACATGAGCTCCTGTGAATAGATTTATGAGAAGCAAAGAACTCATTGAGCTCACCATGGAAATATTCTTTTGCATTATCGAATTAAAAGATTTGGATTTCAACATGAAACTATGTAAACACCATCCTCTGGAAATCTTTCACAATCTTAGGAACTTCGTCTTTGCTATGCATGGGAAATACCCATGTATAATGAGAGAAATCATCAATCAATGTGATAAAGTACTTATACCTGCCCTCAGAAGTTATAGTAGTAGGCCCCCACACATCAGAATACACAATATGGAAAGGAAAACTTGATCTTTTATTACTTGAATGAAAAGTTGTTCTGCATTGCTTGGTCAACTAACATGTTTGACACGAACATGACTTAAATAAAAAAGGAAACAATGACTTCACTATTTCAAAGGAAACATGACCTAACTAACTATGCCACAAAAAAAAATTGACTCTTATTTGACTAAATATATATGACTCTGAAGATGACACCGAGAGACCAACCTTTTTGTCGAGAGTGTAGAGGCCATACACTAAGCTTCCTCTATCAATCGTCCTCCCAGAGGTTAGATCCTGAAAAACACATGAACCAATAAAAAAGGTTATGTTGTAGTTTGAAGAGATTGTGATACTACTAATGGAAAGCAAATTGATGGGAAGTAGAGGGACATGCAACACATTATTTAGGTTAAGTCCATGAGGAAGGGGTATTGATCCCGGACTGCAATGGAGAAGAATGATCCATCTGCAAGCCTCACTTTATCCCTTCCTAACAAAAGGCTAGTCTGAAAAAGATGTGGCTTACTAATCATGTGGTTAGAGGCCCTTGAGTCAATGATCCAAAGGGAATCAGTGGTAGTGGTGACATGGAAGGTAGAGGTCGCTTTACCTGATGTAGACACAAATGAAGTAGAAGGAATACCAGTAACTGAACTGTCCATCTGACGCAAGGCCCTACCATATGATTCCAAATGATTACGGAAGGAGTTCATGATATCTTCCTTGGGGTCAGAACCAGTGAAGTGGTCCCGAGTAGTACCAATAGACTGAGTACCTTGGGTTGCCACATTTTCTGCATTATGTGCTGTATTAGGCTTCTTCTGACCCTGCACTTTACCCTGTTCTTGGTTCTTTACAACCCACTTTGACCTCCCATGGATCTCCCAGCATGTGTCACATGTATGTCTTGAACGTCGGTAGTGGGTACAAAACAACTTGTCCTTATCATTAACCTTATTGGAGTCACTCTTCTTTCCCATATTGTTACTACCCATTGCAACTAATGCCACCTGTTGCTCCCCCTCAGTTGTAACCATCATACTCTACTTACTTTCCTCAGATTGAACAAGGGCATATACCTCTTGAACTAGTGATTTAAAAGGCGCGCTTGAGGCGTGCCGTGCCTAGGCACACAGGCGTCCTAGGTGCAGCCCTTTCAAAAGGCACACGCCTGGTGCGCCTAGGTGTGCGCCTGATGCGCCTTGCGCCTCAGCCCTTTCAAAAGACAAACATCATATTTTCACCTCCCATACCAGTTGAACCATGGGTTGATGTAACCTCGGATGAGGCAGAATCATCATTCGCCATTGAGAACAACACAAACTACAAAACAAAGCCCGATCTACAGATGCACACAACCAGTCCCCACTGAACTAGTATCTCTCACAGTCTCAGTCCGGGCACTAAACACCAAACCAATCACTGCTGAACTTGACAGTAGCAACTAGGCAGTCCGGGAACAATCAGACAGTCCAGAAAGAAAATAAAACACTGCTGAAATTCACTGGCAGAAATCCAACAGTCAAGGACAGTCCAGAGATTTAAATCTCAATCCCCTTTGGGCTACACGCTACACACACCAACCAATCACAGCACATACCTGTGACAAAGGGGATCACACACCCCTGTTATGTACAGCACCTGTTCGAAGGTGCAAATCCAAAAACAAGCCTTCACAGCATCGGCCAAAGAAAAAACAGGGTCTTCACAGCATCGGCCCTCTCTTACTAGGGTTACCTTGGTGCTACGGCAAGGAAGAACCCAGAAGAAACAGAAACAGGTGGTTCTATACTGTCCGATTAGAGTTTCTTGCCTTCACTTGTCGAAAAAATCAGAAAACTGGGTGGATGAGTGTGATTCAGAGGAGAAAAAGGACTCCTATCGCCCAGAGCCTTGCTCTGATACCATGTTTTCTTTCTAGAAAAGAGTGAGGAGAGAGAAGAGAAGATGAGAGAGAGAAAACAGTTTTCAGAGTCAAAATGTATTGCTAGCGGCGCCCAGCTTCTCATTTATAACAACATAACATAAAATAAAAGAAAGAAGATTACACTTATACCCCTAGCGGCAAACCCTAAAAATAATCTAATTAAAAGAAGAGTAGAACAAGCTGACAGCACACTAACAGCAGAGATAAAGAATAACACTAACAACAGTACTTTTCTTGCAAGCACCTCTTCATCTCTGCCCATTTAGCAATAGGATCATCACCTCTTCTTTTGGGCCATTGCTTAAGAGTTCTCTACCATACTTTAGCATGACCTGTGAGATTCATGCATGCAAATCTAATCCTTTGTTTGTTAGACAAATCATGCTAATGAAAATATTCTTCTAGTTCAGCAATTCAATCAAAGAATACTTGTGGGTCATCATCTCCTCTGAAATCTGGCATTTCCCTTTCTCTTATAACATTCTTGAAAACCTTACTCCTGTAGCTAACATTATTAGATCTGTTTTTTATTACCATCTTCTCAAATAAGTCAATAAGGGATCCTTCATATGGGTAATTCTCATTTTCCCATAATCCTAATGTCAAATTCCATAATATTCATCTCGAAAACATATTAAGAGATTTTTTCTGAAGAAGTGTAAAATTGGTCCATAGACAATAGTACCATAGCTGAAGCATATAAACCAAGGGATGGGGGATTTTTTGGTTTTAGGAGGACTTGGGAGAACAGTAATGCTACAATGAGAAACATATATTGGTTAATCATGCAAAAACATGACTCTCTGTGCGCACAAAGAATTACTCTCTCATCACTAAGGCACCTGAGTTCCTCCAGGCCTCTCTTTAATACCCCAGAGCTCTGAAGCAGGACACTATCTGATCAAAACAGGAAAACCAGCTGCTTTGTAGGGACAATGTGACAGATCAATCATATACCTGTGTCTATTTAGATATAAACATAAACAAACAGATCAGTCATATGCTTTGTAGGGAGAATGTGAGTATAGATTTAAACACACACACAAACACCCTATACCTGTGTGTATTAATAATTCCAATACTTGCCTTGTCTTGTCCTCACGCCAAAACTCTCTTTCTCTCTCCCCTCTCTTGCAGATACCACTCAACTAGTATATATTATATAGACACATGACATAAACACGTGCACATGTATTTATACATATATATATATATATATATATATGTTGAAAATGTTATTCTAAATGATCCTTTAGCTTGTCACTTTCCCAGTATTTCACTTTGTTATATGCTGACAGTTGATTTCCTATTTAACTGATCATTCATTCCTGTACACATCTGCACTATCTTGAGATCAGGATCATATTAGTCATGGGTCCAGTGATTATCATCTAAGTTTTATTAAATAATGAACTTCATTATTTAAACCTTGTTTCACCACCATCAGTGCATTGGCTAATGAGATCAATTGGTGGAGACCAGGTCTTTAAACCATGGAATATTTATTTGTATCAAGTGCTCTGGTGTTCATAGAAGTCTTGGAGCTCACATATCAAAGGTATTCAATTTAACATTTTCATTTTGAATCAATTTACTGAAAATATGCATATGGTGGCTATTGTTGTGATGGTACATTGTTTAGGGAAAATATGAGTAGTATACCTTATAACAACTTTAGCTATAATCTTCTGTTGTCTAGGTATGTATATATATATATATAAGTGGTTGGCAAGAATTTGTAAATGTATGATTTGATCTGATGATGCTGGAATGTGGAAGGGAAACAATTAGAAGAAAGAGTGCAAAGGACAGATGATAACAGCAAAATCTTTATAAATTACAATACAAATAACTACATGTGGAGGGGATCCGGATTACATTTTGATTGTTCTCTTATCTACAATGATGGGAATTCCATCTAGCTTACCCAAAAAAAACTCTTGTTCTTGTCCTCTCTACTCCTCATTTCAGCCTTTCCATTCTTGAGAACATAAGATTTCTCTCTAATAGATAAATTTAGAAATCGGAAAGGGAAAATCTTTTCCTCATTCCCTTTATTTCTTCAAGGTATAATTTGCTTTGAAACTCTCCAAAGTGGGAAAACATTTGGAACCACTCAGCTCAATTCAAATAAGCCTTGTTCTAACTATATGGGGTCGGCTACATGAATCCTGTTCTGCCATTTCACTCTGTTCATTGCAATATCCATTGGTTCCAATTATTTTAGTTAAGTATACAATTAGAAATCGATGTTTTTAACCATTTATTGACCTGGCCAGTTGAACTGGTGACCTGGTCACAACTCTGGTTCTGGTCAACCTCTAACCTGCCATATTTTGAAAAACTGTTGACTTGGTCGATGATCAGTTGACCTAGATGGGTGACCAGTGACCCATTCGACCTGTTGATTCGCTGAGTTACTGGATTTTTGTATTATTCTGTTTTTTTTTTTTCATTGTTATGATGACATGGACTGGTCTGTTGACTCAGATGATTGAACCAGTGACCCGTCTACCCAAAGGGAAGATTAGTTCAGCCTCCAGGCTGGGTTTCAAAACATTGTTAGAGATTTGTATATTCCAGTTGACAAAAAGGTAGATTTTCCTTAAAACAAAAAATGGTACTGTTAACTGGAATAGAAATTTCTGTGCACATTTTTTCTTTACTTGGAAAAAGATAAAAATAAGTTCTTGTAACTATAAAAAGAACCCTTAATTTGTACAATGTCACCAGACTCATCCAGATTACTTGGAGTTGGTTATGCTGAATTCTCTTCACCAGTGTTCACCATTTTTCCACGAGCAAGTACATTCACTGTTCAATGGTGAGTGTATAATTTTCCCATAAATACTGATTTATTGAGACAGAAGAGAAGGATACGAAATATGAAAGGTAGATAATCCTTGAAGAGTGAGCAAAAGACCAAAATACAGGGATGGGACAGGAAGACAACAATGAGATTTTTTCACCTTATCTCAATGGGAGAAATTTGGAGGACACTATTATTAGGGGACTATGAGCAGAGGAAAGAGAGTCTAAATAGGGGAAAGGGGGATGCCCAAGGCTTAATAATTTCCTTTGAGTGCTAGTTATCCATACTTGGGGTGGAGGTCTGTTCCATGTGTTTAGGCTGAAGGGTGGTTGGGCTGCGGGTTTTCTGTTGTTGGGCATGGCCCTTTTTTTGTTTGCTATTACAACTTAAATTTTTGAGTGCTTTTATTTATCCAGGGTGTATAAGCCTTTTCTTAGATTTTGGGTGAGAGGGTTCTTTTTTACTTTCTTCATTCCCTCTTCTCCTTTTGTATCTTATATGCCGTTCTCTCATTTAATATAGTCCTGTTACCATCAAGTAAAAAAAGTTTGACAACCTATTGTAGTTAGAATATGAGAAGGAACGAGAATGCTAAGAAAATTGAAAATTGGGTGACTTGTTTATTACTTTATGAAAAACCTAGTAATGGAGATGTAAATGTATCATGGCAAGACCAAATATGATTGAGCTAGACAATCTAATTATGCAGTTGGCACGGTGAGAACAATTAACTGGATGATGGTCACATGGCACTTTTTGTGGTCTTATATATGGCAGATGAATTTATCTATCAATTGCATATGCCTCGATTTCCTATTTATTCTTTGTTGTATGTCTCAGGTGCTATCAGTGAAGCTAGATTTATGGACAGATGATCAAGTTGATTTAATGGTTGCATTGGGCGGAAACACTACAGTAAACATGAAATATGAAGCTTTTCTTCAAGATATTAAAAAACCAAGACCAGATTCCTCCATAGAGGAGCGCTCTGATTTCATTAGGTAAAAATAAAAATTGCACTTGTTCAAACTGTTTGATAGAAACCTGTATCATTCTGAATCAGAACACAATGTCTTGAATATTTAGGAGAAAATATGAGCATATGCAATTTTTCAACCCTAATGAAAAGGTTTCTTCATCCCATCCATCAACTACTTTGAGTTCATTGTCCCGTCCTAGCACTGCTCCACCTCCAGACAAGAAAAACTGTGAGAAACAATCTACTGGCCACCGCATTCATGCATTTGGGCATGCATTTCACAGTAGCAGGAAAAAAAAAGAAACTGAGCACAAGAGCGCAAAGAATTCCAACTCAGCGGTATGACTATCAATATGATAAGGCCACTATTTGTGGAGTCTGCTATTTTGCAGCTTACATGTTTCTACTGAAATATTTTAGTATTTAGATTTTCAGTTTTCCATGGATAACAGAATCTCATACTATGCATCAACTGTTTATAGCCGGGTATGGTCGAATTTATTGGTTTGATAAAGGTCAATATTGTGAGAGGCACCAACCTAGCTGTTCGAGATATGATCACTAGTGATCCTTACGTCATCCTTTCATTGGGACAGCAAGTAACCCTTCCCCCCTGATCAACAACTCCTTGACATTATTGTTTCCAATCTAGGACTTAAACAACTGTATTAATAAATGAAAGTGTTCTATTTTTTTTTGTTTTTTGAACTACACAGTCAATGAAGACACGTGTGATAAAGAACAATCTTAACCCAGTATGGAATGAAAGGTTAATGTTATCAATTCCAGATACTGTCCCGCCTCTAAAAGTGGTAAGCTGATATATCTTTCAGTTTCATACATTTCTTTGATGGCATATTAAATATGAAGCGAACTCTTTGAAGCATCCATTCAGCCAACACCCTTTTCTTTTGATGCCTTGATGTTTGTCATATATTTTTTCGAATTAATCAGAGTTAGTTTTCCTTCTTTCAGATGAGTAATTTACTTAAGCTGCTTCTTTTTCTTTTCTAAAGTTGAGCTTATTTAAAAGAAGATATAGCTAGGGAAACATTTCTCATGCATAACAAAGATCAAATGAGCTCCATCTCAATGAAGCAAGTTGACAGGAATTCTTTGCTCCGGAATATTGCATGGCATGCCATCAATTATGTTTTATACTGTTGATCAGCTGGTGTGTTAAATTTAATGATCACCATATTAGAAATCCTGAGTAAGCCAATGTTACAAAAGTTATAGGGAAGGAAGCTTCAGTGAAAAGGTATGCCAAATTATATGGCTCTAAAAAGAGGATTAATCTTCTCTCCATCCTAACGAGGAAAGATGAAAACCAGTGTAGTTCCAGGATTTTTTTTAATTGATGATTAAGAGGATGTTGTTGTTTGGCAGGCTCTCCAACTCAGACAGAGCACTATTCAAAGAAACATTCCCCCACCCATGATGCAATCAAATTAAATCTTGATTGCTACTTTTGTGGGTACCTGAGGCCACCTGTGGTGAGAGGAGATTTCAAGAATCAGGAGAGGGAAATCGTCCCAAGTTTTTATGTCCTACTAGTGAAATTAATTCCATGTTTCCATTCATGCTGAGCCTTTAGCTCTTTTACAAAGACCTAGATTGTTCTCTTTAGGGAGGTGGACCGTCAGGTTGTTAGAGGATAGATAAGTCTTGACTTACACCTGCATGGAAGGCAGGATGGACTTCACTGATGATGAAAACAAAGTTAGTACATGATCTTGTTAATCAGATGCTCCAATGATCTGGGCAACCATTAATGCTCTTCCACAGTCCCACTTCTTTCAAAATACTTCAAGAAAAGATAAACTAAAGAAGATAGTTAGGATTCCTTCTCCAGCTTGCCAGGTATATATATATTGGAGAAGCACGCAAGAACTTAAAAAGGATTTAGGCTCCGGGACCAATATCTTGCCCCTTCATGATGTGGATTACCCACTTTATCTTGATGTTATTTTCAGTACATCTTGTTGCAGAAGGCCTTCTTCATTCTAGCTTCTTTTCACCTTTTAAGCACCCCTATTGATAGAGAGATGCTAAAGCTAGTGGTCTGTGCATATTAAGCTCAATTATTCATAATTTTGACATTGCCAATAAATATAGTGGTAGCTGTTTGGTTTCAGATTCAGGTATCTGAACATGCGCATTCAAATTTGCTTATTTAAACTGAATATATTCACAATCTGTTTCCTCTTTTGCAGCTTGTTTATGACAAGGATACATTTACACCGGATGATCACATGGGAGAAGCTGAGATTGATATCCAACCCCTGGTTTACGCTGCCCAAGCCTATGAAAACTCCAAAACCACAGAGACCATTCAGCTAGGAAAATGGCTAGCAACCAATGACAACACCTTAGTAAAAGACAGTGTTATCACCCTGACACATGGGAAGGTAAAGCAAGAAATCACACTGCGGCTGCAGAATGTTGAACGGGGAGTGTTAGAAATCGAGCTAGAATGTGTTCCTCTCAGCCAGTAACTGATGGGTGAAAAGAAATGCCTTCAGAGAAAGCAAAGGATGGGTCTAGAACTGGCTATCCTTCTCTCTCACCTTAAGCCTGTGAAGCTAAATTTCCAAGTTCATCTGAATTAATGCGTTGGGGAGGAAAATTTAGCCCTGCAACTGTGTTCTCTCAGATATTTGCCTGTATCACGCACTACCCTTTGTTTAGATTCTAACACTGGTAGAAAGAAGTCTTACACTTAGGCTGAAGAATATAAAAAGAGAACCAAAGAACATTGTCTTAGCCTATCTTGGTAGCATTTCAGTTTTAAGGAAACACTAGTATATAAGTTAAAATGCATGCAACTCTACAAGCCAAATAAGCGTTGCATGTGCCCAAATTGTATGGAAAAAATAGTTTGGCTAAGTTAACTACAAAACCAATATCTAGTTGCAGTTTGACAAGTAGAATAATCCCAATATACTAGTTGAGTTCGCTGAACAAAAAAAAAAATGCTAGTTGAGTTCAGAGTCAAGCAATTGATTGAAAAATAAATAAAAAGAAACGAAGTAAAGCTTCATACATTTCTATATAATGGTTAATAAGACAGCAACAAAAAATGTACTTTTATTATTATTTTTTTTTTGTATTGTCAAGAGAGATGATGAACAAATTCATCAAAAAAAAGAGAGATGATGAACAAGAATACCCAAGTGATGATCAATTTACATAGAGTGAAAGCAGAGTAACCCAGCAAGACTTTCAAATCAAACCCTAAATTGATAGAAATCCATAGCATTACTATGAGTTTCTTTTGTTTTTTCGTTTTTTATGCAATCCTCACCACACGTAGCGAACTATATATACTTGCAATCGATCACCCATAGCAATCAAGAACTGCAATCAGGGCACCGGATCAATCCGTTCTCATTGCACTCCGGGCAGCGCCGCAATTGCTCTTCCTCTTCGTCGAACACCTTGCGACTGCCATTGCAATTCAAGCAAGGAACAAACCTTGCATCACCACAGCTCCCACAGACAAACCCAGGTTCTCGAACAGGGAACCCTTTAAAAAGCTTTGCCAGTTCACCGACCTCATGAAGCTGCCGAATTTCATCAGCCCCTCCAATGTACTTCCCCCTGATAAAAACCTTGGGCAAGCTTACAGTCTTCTCTCCGAGCACACTCTGCAGCTCTTTCCGGTACGCCGAATCCATCGAAATGTCCCGCTCGTCGACCGGAACTCTAAACCCCTTGAAGATAGTTCGAACGGTACAACAATCCTCGTAAGTCCTCCGAATTCCCCGCAAACTGGTGAAATACAGCACGATCCTATCCTCAGTTCCTGGCAACCGAATCCGATTATCAAACAAAGGCGAAACCTTAGCTCCAGACCCAACTGGCCTCACTGCTCTCGACTGATTATACCCTAGTTGCTTAGTAGACAAAGCTCGCCTGAAACTAGAAGCGACATTCGGATCCAAATCCGCAAGCAGCGATTCCTCAGACAAGTGCTTCCAAAGCGGCTTCGACGGAGAACTTGGTATCTCCATTTCCGGAATCGCCATTGCCGAAGAATCAAAAGAATTGAATGAGTTACACTGCAATTTCTTCACCTTCGGATCGACCAACACCGAATTCTTTTTCGCTGGCGACGACCTGGCTGATTCAAATGAACTGCACATTTTCTTCACGAATCCTTCTTGAACTGGACACGGATAGGGTTTCTTGGGGGAATCACGAACGGAGGAAGCAGAAACGGATTTGGCGGAGTAATCGAAGTCATCGAGTCCAGCCATGAGTTCCCAAGCGTTGATCACAGAATCAGGCGACGGGGTCTCTTGGTCGGCTAGGGCTTTATACTGCGGAAAGGAAGCAGGGAGGCGATCTAGATCCTGATCTTGACGGTTGAATTTAGGGTTTGAGTGGTTGTGATCGGAGTCGAGGAGGAGGAGCGAACCGTAGGTGGTGGAAGTGAGGGAAACAAGGTGGTGGGTGTCGCCTTTCTTGAGGGGCGGGTGGTGGACAAGGGGAGTCGGCAGGGAGAGGGCTCGTGAGATCGGCGGAGTAGCACCGGTGGCAGAGGTCTCGACGGTGGCTGATTTGTTGAAAACGCGGCCTTCAGGTCTCGAAACAGAGCAGCCCATGAATGGATATGATGATTAGTTTTGCTTTTCTGCTTTTTCCTTGGCGTGCTTTGCTTTCAGGGTCTTTTCTTTCTTTTTCAAGTTGGTTCCCGGGTTCCTCTCTCTCTCTCTCTCTCTCTCTCTCTCCTCTTTCTCTCTCTAGGCTTGGAATTGTGTGTGCTTTGTAGTTTGGGACTGCAGCAGCCCAAGCGTGGGTTGAAAGCAAGGGAGGAGCTACACAATAAAAAAGGCTAGACCGCTGGACGGCTGGAGAGAGAAAAAACAATAAAAAAAGGGGGCCGTGTCCGAGAGGAGAGAAAAAGAGTCTAGAGAGAGAAAGAGATGCGATTGGTGGTTTGGGTTTTGATGGGATTGGGATGGCCTTCATTTATTGTGGGCAGCGACCTAATAGGGGCGACCTCATCGTACTGTGCAGTTATGTGGGCTCCATAGTGACACGTGTCGCGTGATGGATAAGTAGGGAGGTAGGGACTGTGCCTTTGATTAGCACGCTGGGGTTCCCTTGTTTTTATTGGGTTTGGGGATACGGGGGCACGTGGGTTAGTTAATTCCGTTTTCAAGTGTGTGCAGATAATCTGGGAAAAGAAGCTTTGTTTGTTTCAAGCAAAATTAAAATGGAGTCCAGCTCCAGTCTGAAGTCTGAAGTCTGATCTGATGAACTGTCTCTTGCTCGGACTGTTCGGACGGTTGGCAACACGAGAACAAGTGGGTCCGCTTTTGTTTGTTGGGATCTCTGAACTGCTCTCCTTCGTTGGATTGGAATCCATGATGGTGATGAACAGGATTGCCGGGTTTGTATATTGTAATATGGACGAGTCGAGACTCGGATGGACCAGCTACGGCCTACGGAGTCATGGACTCATGGTGGGTGAAGAGTCGCATCGATTTTACACCTTTTTGCAAACAAAGCGAAATGGACAATTTGATAACCCGAGGGACCACCGAGAGAAATTCAGCCTCGGGCCTACTACGGTACTACCCCAGTGGAGGACAAAGTTGATTACTGGCAAAAGGTGGGGTTGTGTCGGGTCGGGTCAGTGGGTCACTGTCTCCTTTTTAAATGTTTCGACAAGGGAACCATCCAATACGGTTAAAGGTTTAAAATTTTGCCGTCGGATTGGAATCCATTTGAGACTCGTCATGCAGCCATCGTTTGTTGGAAGCAAGGAT
Source organism: Nelumbo nucifera (assembly GCF_000365185.1). Next base: position 51,533 of record NW_010729153.1, read on the forward strand.
CATGCACCGTATCACAACCCTTTGGTGGGTAATCAAGGTCGGGTCGTTGTCTCTGGCAACATTATTGATCCGATCCTTCTTCCCCTTTTCTGAAGAAGAGTCCATCTGAATGGGCCCACCACTGGATGGACATTAACCATTCGATCCATAGATTATCTATTTTGGCCCATTTATTGCACTTTCAGTGAGCCAACGAGACAATACCGAACATGATTCAATGAAACTGGGATCTCATGTGACATGGACCCTGACGGCCACTGGATTGGAATAACTTAGTAAGTTTAGTGGGTCCCAGCCACCACTCACGTTTTTTATTTATTTATTTTTTCTTTTGAATATTGTATCTAAACTATTTAAAATCAGTCTGGTGGGGAATCTCAATTAAGGCAGATGGAAGGGAAGGTGGTGTAGAATTAGGTCGTGTGATGCAGCTTCTACAATCTACAGCAGAGCAAACTTGATTGAGATTGATTTATTATTCTTATAGAGAATGCTTAGCGGAGAAGTGAGTAGCATATTATGAGTTTATGATTATTATCAAACTACCTAAGACATTAAACATCTCATTTCGGTTTTTTATTTGGAAAACATGTCTCTATTCTATGTTAAAAGTTACCAAATCTCTCTCTCTTGATGAATCCGGATTTTTTCCTCTCCTCTTCACAGCATCGGTCTGTAAGGAGTCTGGATCTCCTGCCCGCAGCTTTCTACCCATGTCTCTGCCCATGTCATAAATTTTAGACATCATATGTGCGGAATTGCATGTAAAGTCAAAAGGATGCAATGGCCGTCAGAACTCAGAATTCACCCATTACCTCAATTAATTTTTAACCTAAAAATAATTACTTTTTCCTTCCCAAGAACCCTAATAGTGTTTCGTTCTCTCCATTCATTCTCTACTACGTACTGTTCCAAGAAATTTCACAAGCAACCGGCAACCAGCAACTGGCGACGTGTTCACCGGCAACTTATTCTCTCCGTACTTCATCAGTTAACCTTCTTCTTCTACTCTCCACAATGTCCTGTTCCAAGAGGTTCTACTGACATCCGGCAACCAACAATCGAGGATGTACTCATCGATACAGTGGTGGTTAAGTAACCTCAACCAAGGGAAGAGAGGATTTAATTAATTAGTTAATTAATACAATTGATGAGATAGAGAAGTCAATTTAACTGCAAGGAGCTGGCATCTAGGTTCCCCCAAAGTTTGGTTGAGGATTAGAACACAAGGCCAAGGGAGCCAAATCAATCGGGTTTGGTGCTATTGTATTTCAAATTGATGTCGAACAGTTGAACGTCCTCACAGGGCACCTGTTTGTTGCACGCGATATTGACTGCAACCTTTGATGCCGAGGTGCTTCTGATATTCTTGAAATGAACATCGTTGATCTTTACACGAGATGGCTGCCGGCCGGAAAATAAAATAGAATCAATTAGTGGTTCTGACTTTTGAGTGATGAGTATATATAAATATTTTCTGTATTGGTTGAGGTTACTTAACCACCGGTGTATCAGTGAGCATGTCCTCGATTGCCGGTTGTTGGATGTCGATGGAATCTCTTGGAATAGGATATTGTGGAGAGGAGAAGAAGAATGTTAACTGATGGAGCATGGAGAGAATAAGTTGCCGGTTGCCCGTGAAATTTTTTGGAACAGTATGCAGTAGAGAATGAATGGAAAGAACGAAACACTATTAGGGTTCTTGGGAAGGGGAAAGTAATTATTTTTAGGTTAAAAAATTAATTGGGATAATGGGTGAATTCCGAGTTCTGACGGGATGAACGTCCCATTACATCCTTTTGAGTTCACATGCAATTTTGCACATGTGAAGAATAAGCACATGTTAATGGACAAGTGTTCAAAATTTATGGCGTGGGAAGGAACGTGGGTAGGAAGCTGTGGGCAGGAGATCCAGACTTGTTTGTAAGTAGTATTATATGGAGAGGAAATCGAGACTCTTTGACACTAGGTCGGCTAGCCGAATTGTAAGAAAAGTACCCGATGTGATTTACTCAATCCACATCTATGCATTCTCTTATAGTGCGCCACAAGGTATTCGAGGTGCATCTGAGATGCTTCTGAGATGGAGTTTGATCTAGGCAAAAGCAAGTTATTGCCTACTTGACATCAAGGTGCTAAAAAATGATTCGACATGCCACATGGCATGATATTACTGGAGAGTCAAATTCGTCTTTATTGATATGATATTTTGTTTTTGTTTTAAAAAACAAAACCAAACATGTTGTTAAACACCCCCTATATTGAATTGGGATCTATTCTTCACACAGGGCACCTCACAATGACCTCATAGGTACATCCTGCCATGCATTGGGAACATCTCCTATAAATAGTAACATATAAGTATGGGAGATGCTCCCAATGCACAGTGGGATGTACCTGTGAGGCGCCATGGGTGAGGTGCAGATCCTATCTCCCCTATATTAATGAATTTAGCCAACAAAATTTTCTTTCAACACATTTCGACATGATTTGTGTGGAACTCAGATTCCTTCCTCACAAAATTGGTCCTCACACCAACCTCATAACATTTACAGCTGTGTATTGGGAACATCTTTCCATGAATTAAAACATATACAAGTATAGAGATGTTCCCACTACATTGCTACAAATGTTGTGAGGAGGAAATCCCAACTCACCTGTGTCCGGACATCACATGGATGGTGGGTCCTAATCTTGTAATGGATCCTACATATGATGTGTAGATACAAATCAAGTTGGAATGTGTTGGAAAGGATTTTTGTTGGCAGGAGGTCCTGACTCTGTATCAACAACTGACTTAACATCTCAATTATATTAGAACGTGCCAACTAGAAGTCTAGATTTGCTACCCACACATATTCACAAGACACTACAACTACACATCTAATATATATATATATATATATATATA